>JAOPHQ010003696.1:400000-680000 GCA_030340625.1 Merluccius polli | reverse complement strand
TAACAGGGTTAGATGTGCGTTCTATGGGTTAGTCTATGGTTGACTGTATGGGTTTTGTGTCTTGCGCCAGTTGTGCTGGTGCATGGATGTGTGTGATGCACCCCAGGCTAAATAGCCTGGTCCCAAACAGCGAGCTGTTAGCAATGACAGCAGCCCTGTCTCTCCATCGCTCACTACAGTACATTCAAGAACAGATGAAGAAAGAGAGACCAGAGAATCTACATTGTAGCAAAGTTTTGAATGGGCGCTGCACTAGTAATGACAAATACCGGTACAACCGGTTTGCATGCCCAACCCTACCAGCAGAAGATAAAAGGGCATCAGATAAAAGGCCATTGACTTTACCCTTTTCAGACCTGTCCAAGGTCATGTTGTGGATGCGGGTCAGTCCAGAGAAGTATGTGCCATAGAAATATAGTCATTGAGTGATTTTGATGTTTTAATCTTCGGCACAGGTACAATCACTGAATCCTTCCAGAGACAAGAAACCCTATGAAGTTGAAGTGACTTCATGAAGACTAAGGAAAAAATTAAGAAGTCAACCGCCAATATTATCTGGACTGGGACTTTTCCTCTCCATCACTTCCCGGAAGAGTTTAAAAACCTTGTCCCTAACATGTATTTCATTCTGCTCTGGGCAAGCATTTCTATACACAGACAGTTCCTTGCTAAAATACTAAGTATTAAAACGATTATAAAAAATGTTCAGGTCATTAGCAAGTTCAGAGTCAGTCTTGCCAGCAAGGGAAATGGGACACTTCTTAGACTGCATGCCCATCAAAGACTTCACACCCTCCCATGCTGGGTGTGAATTACCATTACTCAGCAGGGTTTCTACTTTGTCCTTTTATTTAAGTTGAGCAAGTTTAAGTTCCTTCTTAACTTGCTTCTGCAACTCCCTGCAATGAGTTTCAGCCCCTGGTAAAACTAATAGTTCTCTAAGTAATTATGTTTTCAACAGATTTGGACACCCATGGTTTATTATTACGAAAAATAGAAATTGATTTCTTGGGGTAACAAAATGTTATATATGCAGAGACAGACCCAGTAAGTTAATCCAAATCGGAACAAACATCTTTAAATAAATCCCAGTCTGTGCAACTAAAACAATCCTGGAGAAGGTCCAGGATTGTAGGTCCATGTGAATACGGTCGGTTAGCAATGTGTACTTCATGTTAAATTATGTTTGGATCTGAATGAAGCAGAAGTTACATTACCATGTTGTTATCTTATCCATAAGTCTGTCAGACATTTGAGGTATTCTTTATTTGTGAGACTATAGGTCTACTCAGATAAACACATTCATTTTACAATAATTGTTTACTTTACCCAAACAAGACCATTCCACCTCAACATGTGGATGTTAGATCACAATATAAGAAAAATGATCTAGAAAAATGATCTAGAAACACACCATTTAATGAGGATATTTTACAGCCAGCAGTCCGTATTTACTCAATCAGACCCTTGGCCATGACTGTGTGTGTGTGTGTGTGTGTGTTTTGGTCCTGACTCATACTTGACTTGACTGGTAGAGGTTTTTGGATAAAAGCATCCACCAAATGGCGTAAATACTGTATATGATATACTATATATAAATATATACACACACATATACGTATGTATTAGTGATGGGCCGATAACGGTGTTATCGGCTGCGATAATGCGAGACTTGTTATCGGCGATAATATTTTTATCGCCCCGATATTAACGCGAACCGAAAAGCTCCGGTAGCACCACCCTCCCCCCCCCCCGCTCAACAATCGCGCAGACCCACTTTTAGTCATTATTTGGGCAATATAAGTCATTATTTAGGTAATATAAGTCATTATTTAGGTAATATAAGTCATTATTTAGGTAGCAAACACATATTATGGACACCTTCGACATCATTCAAAGGAGCCACGTTAATCTAGATTAACCTAGATTAATTTCAGTCCGTGCTTAGCGACGTCCATGCAGCGTCAAGCTCAGTCTGCGCTAACCTAACTGAGTGGAGGTACGTTGTTGTATTTGTCGTCATATTAGAGCATATAAATTGTTTTGTAGACAATGAAAATGTTTAATGTGCAACTTCATGTTTGAGTATTAAGTCTGTAAACACGCTACAGCGCTGTTACTTCAACTAACACTTTGTAAAGGCACTTTTTCTGAGTTGCATTGTATACACGTGCGTCCGAGTGCTACAGGGTTTCCCCGTGTGTTTGGTTGTTAGGAGGGGAATGCGGACCTGTCGATGTTATTCACAACTTTCCTGCGAGTCCTATTGGGCGTCGCCATGACACACGAGACTTCCTGTAACCGGTAACTAAGTTTCGGTTTAGCCTAATGCTTAAGCAGGTGAAGCTAGCAAACAGTGGGTCAAGGTACAAACCAAACTAGTCAAGTCAAGTGGATTTTGTGATACTGATTACGGACAAATGAAGCAATGGCTCCTTGTGGCTCAACGTGTGCCGTGGTCGGGTGCACAAACAACACGCGAAAACTGAAAGATTTCATGAACGGGACCTGTTTCCAACATAAACGGACCCGCTTGACCTGTTGCCCAGCACCCTACGCACTTCATTCAATGCCGAAGGACGAGACAAAAACAAGAGCATGGTTAGCAGCCCTAAAGCTAAAAAATCCACCGAAGAGAGTTTGGCCCCGTCCCATTACCTCCCCTAACCCTAGATTTCTGCCCTAACCCTTGTTTTTGCGCGTTCTCGTGTAGGGGTCGGGTGTCCCAATACTTTAGGGAGCAAGGGGGAGTGCTATTCTCCCCTTAAAATCACCCCTCAAAACGTAGTGAGGTCCGATGCAGGCTTAAAACGAAGTGGAAGATGAAATTACCCATGATACATTGCGAACTCAGCAAGCCGGCTGAAATTGTCAACAAAGATGGCGGACACCGCTGGAAAGGAGCAATTCAGTTGTAAGTATATTATCACAAATAAGCACGTTAAAATTTCGAAATATGTTGGATTATGTTAGTTTGATACACATCCAAAGGACCGTTGAGTTTTGAATACTAATGTTAGAAAATATCCGACGAAGTTATTTTGACGAAGTTCATGACAGCTGCCGAGTCTGCCCATCAATGCTAGCAACATTGCTACAGATGTTACAGATGTACATATTGTTACATTTGATCTGGGTAGTTTTTGTCAATGTTTAGGATGTGTGAAATGGCGATTACATGAATATGAATATCCCAGGCTTATCCAGATTTCAATTATATTCGTGATATGGCGTTAATGAGGACGGAGAAACCTGAAGTGAAGCTTCAGATTCCTCGAGGCGAGGGACGAGTAGTCAGGCAGGCGGGGGGCTCGGCAGCAGGCGGGTAGTCAGGCAGGCGGGGGTCTGGAACCGGGAGGTCGATCGTGCAGGCGGGGCGAGGGACGAGTAGTCAGGCAGGCGGGGGTCTGGAACCGGGAGGATGATCGTGCAGGCAGGGCGAGGGACGAGTAGACAGACTGGCTGGTTGAGAATTGCTAGTAGGCTAGGGAAACAACAAACTGGCGCCGGCTGATTGAGGATCCATAGGAACATAGATTAGTTATTGCCAACAGGTGGGTTGCGGGAATGAGGACCAGTTACGACCAGCAGCCACTAGAGGTGGGTGTTGGACCGTGTAGCGGGACATGGCGTAACAAGCATATTATGGATACTTATATAATGATCATAACTAGGGTTTAAACACACTCATCAGATTATATTGATCATTGAAAAATTCGTCTTGTTCTCTCCTGTTAATTCACAATTTGCAACTGGTGGTGTCTTATATTTCAGGGACTGTACAGCAGACCTTTGACCTCATAAAGTTCAGGGCTGAAAATGAGGAGAAATTTACAAAGAAAAAATATGCCTCCAAACAGTTATGGGAGTGAGTGACCAGATTGTACAATTCAATACCTGATAACAATATCAATGTCTGATAACATGTGGACTTATAGCATATAACATTTCGACACAGCTATTCATCATATTAACATGTTTATAGGAAAGCAGTGAAAGACCTGGGCCTGGAGGGAAAGACAACAGGAGACAAGGCAGGGAAAAAGTGGGAAAACCTGAAAAAGCGGTACAAGGTAATTCTTTGGGTAGAGCTGTTCCTCTTCATGTTGTCTTCATCACCTATATCTTACTTTAAATCCTTTACATGATTACATTTTGCTCCCTCTCTCTTGTGTGTGTGTTTGTGTGCACGTGTGTGTGTTGTGTGGTTGCTATTGTAGGACCTGAAACAGCCCAAGACAGGCTCGGGCACAGACAGCGGGGAAGCGACAGTGTCCAATTGGCGCTTCTATGAAGCCATGCATGGCATTATGGGGGGAAGGCCAGCGGTAGACCCTCCCGTGATTGTGGCATCTTTCAGGCCGGTAGAGGACCCCACAACAATACTGATGGTAAGTTGATAAGAGTACGAACTATCACACAACAATAGCCTATAACTGGTGCAATACTGATGCAATACTACTCCCCCTCCAGGCCATTGTCGAACCCGGACCGTAATCAGAGGAAGACACCACACCAACCACCACTCGTCCCACCACACCAACCACCACTCCAGCCACTACTCGTCCCCCCACTCCAGCTACTGCAGACACCACAAACCCAAGCCGAAAGAGAGGCAATAATCTCGTCCTGGATTACCTTCAGGCCGAATCTGTTAAGGAGCAAAAAAGACATGAGGAAACTGAGGCCAAAACGGAGAGGTTTTTAACCCTCTTTGAGAGACTTGTAGACAAAATGCCAGAACAATAGTTGCAATATGTTTTTGTTATTTAAATTAAGAGTTCTGTTTTGTTATTTAAATTAAAAGTTCTGTTTTTGTTATTTAAATATTATTTTGTTAAAGTGTTTAATGTTCTTTAATTATTTAATAAAATGTGAGTGTTAAAAGGTTTTTGACCAGTCATCATACCAATACACTAATTGCATGTCTAGATCATTATAAAAGAAACCATTAACAACATGTTGTCAAAGTAGAATTAGATTTAATAGAACAATTTTCTTCAAGGGGCTTGAGCATTAATCAACGCAGCAAACCTGTCCCGTGTGGCATTTCCAGGGGTTTCATGTGCCTCTGGAACTTCTTGTAGGGGAGGTTCTGGGTCCAGGATGTCTACAGCCACATCAGTGTCTGGTTCCAGGACATCTCCATTGTCAATGCAGACATTGTGCAGGAAGGCACATGAGGCTATGACCTGGGGTGCAAAGGTGGGACTGACCTCCAGGGCCCTAAACAGTGTTGACCTCCAGCGAGTCTTCATGATGCCAAAGGCTCTTTCCACGATGGAACGTGCCCTTGACTGGTGGTAGTTGAATTTTCGCTGGACGCAACCATTCACCGGTTCCCTGTACGGAGTGATGAGGCAGACTGGTGTCTCCAAACAAGGATACCCACCATCTCCCAGGATAAAGTATCCATTGGGTGGATATTTTCTGGCCAGATAAAAGAAACTGTTTTTTAAAATTCTTGTGTCGTGTACCGAACCTGGATAGCCTACAAAAATGTCTAGGAACTTTCCAGTAGAGTCGCAGATGGCTTGCATATTAATTGAATAAAATCCTTTATAATTCAGATAGTCCAGGCGATGAAGAGATGGGGGCTTCATTCTCACGTGGCAACCATCAATGGCACCGACAGCTTTGTTGAGGACAGATGTACCAGAAAGCTGGGCAAATCCATTGGCCACAGTGTCCAGGTCTGCAGGCTTTGGAAAGGCGATAGCTCTGTGCAGATTGTCCCAAATGAACTGTGCCACCTTGTGTATAATCCTGTGAACAGTGGATTTGGGCACACTGAACACTCGCGACACCACCCGATAGGACAGTCCATGGGCAAGCCAATAAACATAGATGAGGACTTCAAATTCGTTACCCCAGCCATGGTCCTGCTCTCTCTGCATCAGGCGCTGCAGGGCATGCATGGCCCGTCTATTCAGCCTGAAGTCCTGTTGGATGTCCAACTCAACATTGAACCACAGACGTAGGATGGGCACGTCGACATTTAACCGGCAGTATGTCGCTGGACGGTCACTCTGGAAAAACAATGAACAACAACCACCATTAATGCACAAGTCATGGCCGGCCCAACAGCACCAGTTTGATCAAGTAGCCTTATATAATATGTTTTCCATTCCACATTTCAGTCAGTGTAGATTGGTAGCATTTACAATACCAATAAATGCAAAGGCATGGAGATTTATAACCTGCTGGCATAATATGTTTCTCTCCTTAATCAACTGATTTGACTCCAGAGGCCCAGGTAGTGTGTATGCTTGTGTGATCTTGCTTTCAGTAGTGCTAGCCTAAAAAGCGGATAAGCTCAACCTAGAGTCAACCTACAACCTAGAGTCAACCTATAGAGTCAACCTACCCCTCCCTCAGAGAACTTCAAGAAAGTTTTATACAATGGTCTAGCTGGACTAGTTGTGTGTCCTTATGTCACACACAGGAAATGACAACCTATCAAACCTATCAAATGACAACCTATCAACCTATCAAAAACAGTCAAAGGCTACATAACGTTAAATTATTTAACCAGACTGGATTTAACGATCTAGGTCTTTAGGTCGTCTTATCGACACAAACGGGCTAACGTTAACGTTAACATCATGCTAACAGCTGAGTTGAACATAACGTTAAAAAAATGTACATACCTCAAAAAAGTCAACAAGGCAAAGAAGACGGCGAATGCGTCTTCACGTTTCTTCTTTGTTGATTGATGAGACGTAGATATACATACAAGGCTAACGCAACCGGTAACATAACAGCTGGAGCCGGCATTTTTCATGAATGAATGAAAATAGTATTACGTCGAAGCTGCGCGTGGCATAGGCGTTCGCTACGTTCACTACACTAATTTGCATATAGTGATGTCCCATTTCATAGGGAAAGATCTTCACCCCCACTCCCCTCGTCAAGGGGACTTTACTGTCGAGGGAACTCAAAACCAAGTGGAAGTTTTTAGGGGAGGTAATGGGACAGGGCCTTTATGTCTGTTCTTATCATTTCATCGACCGCAAACCAACTGAGCTCAACCCTAATCCGGAGTTATTCCTTGGTTACGAACGGCAGCCAGTTAAGAAGAGGCGGAAACTCAACAGGTGCAATAACTTGGAGGTACAAGCTAACAGTCAGACATCAGCTTCGACCAGCGACATTGAAGTGCAGCTCGAACAGCAAGAGTCTCGTAAGTATTTTGTTCATGTGACATCTTTATTTCGCATGGTGGCGTGCATAAATAATGAACGGTTGCAGAAAAAACATGATTTGTTCTTTGCCTTTTTTTTTTAAAATTTAGCCTGAATGTAGCCTAATGCTACCCCACTGCTCAATGTAGCCTAATGCTGCCCCACTGCTGCGCTTAAATTGGCTAACAGTGTTGTGATTGTATTCTCTGGGTTATCAGTTTTACTTACCCAGTTTGTGTTTCAATTGTTTACATAGATTACAGTGCATGCACCCATCTCCTAGCCTGGCTCCGCCCACCTACGTACTTCCGCTCAAATTTAATTTCACTTCAGTACTAGGTCTGGCGATGCTACTATGTTAGAACGATTTCTTTTCCCCAAAATCTGCGGTCCAATCAGCGAACAGGAGGCGCGGCCTGAGAACAGTGACGTAGAGGTTGTGCGCGAATTTCAGTTATTGAGCGTAAGTACGGAGGCGGGCGGAACCAGGCTAATGCTAATGCTCACTGCATCTGCCGCTTGTATACTGCGCGCAACGTGGTTTCTGGCGCATGAAATACGTCACGACCAAACGTTAGCGATTGGTTAAGGCAGATCCAGAGTGGCACTGGGCAGAGCCAATAGGTTTTAAACTTCAACAGCACCCGCCTTCAAGTGAGACATCGTTTGTCTCTACAGCATTGCTAGACCTTTAGTATGAATGAAATGAGTACCAAGGTCTAGTTAGGACTAGGCTACCCATCTCCACTCTGACACAGAGATTTCATTCTTGGATGAGCAGCAACCATCCACAACCCATGAGAATGGTAAGTTAGCCTAATACATTGTTTTTTATTCAGGTAGATTCTAACCTGTATTATGCAAAACTATGTTAGTAGGTTAACCAGAGATAATAGTGAGTTAAGTATCTAGATGTAGGCTATACAATATTTTATTTATATTTTTTAAGTAAATAAATACATAAATAAAGGTTTAGCCCCCCTGGTCATTCAGTTTATCATCTGCTGGGATTTTGAAGAAGTGACTTCCTTTGGATATAGTGACATTTGAGATATTAAAGTACATTTATAGAATCAACTTCAACAATGTAATAACAATAATACAATAGGTGCAAAAGTTACAATAGCCTGTAGATGCTTCCTCTGGTCACTGCTTAGTCCCTGGTGTCTGCACAGATGATAAACTGAAATCTTAGTAACGAACAGGGGTGCCTAAACCTATTCATCAAATTGTAAGTAGTGTTGTTGGTATAGCTATAGATAACATTACTTACCTTGCCACCTGCTACTGAAGTAGTAGAGCTCAACATTAGGCCTGAAACCTGATTTGATTTTCATTGTCAACTTAGATTGCAATGGGGACGCCTCTTCTGACACAACCATCAAGAGTGTGACCAAGTGTTCTGTACAGACCCAGTGGGAAGACCCTGCCTTACTGCATCATGGTTATGCGAAGCTGCCCACCAACAGTAAAGAAGTCCGTCATCAAGCAACACAGTGCAGTGTGGCACATAATATTCTTCTCAATGATTCAGACTCATTACTGTACACTGGCATTCCACTTGAAACATTCAATACTCTTGTTTCAGTGCTTGAACAGTTTGCTGGGTCTTTTAAAATGTCTACAAGAGACCAAGTACTCTTAACATTAATGAAATTAAGATTAAACCTCATGATTGGTGATCTGAGCAGACGGTTCTTCATATCAGAGAGCTTGTCGAGTAAGATTATATCATACTGGATTGACAAATTGGAGGAAGTTTTAAGAAACCTCATCCCTTGGCTTCCTAGGGAAACCATTCGGGCGACTATGCCACTAGCTTTTAAAACCAAATACCCCAAGACAACATGCATTTTGGATTGTAGCGAGAGCCTATTACAAAAACCTAAAAACCTAGACTCAAGAGGAGAGTCCTATAGCCATTATTATTCCCATAATACAGTGAAGTACCTTGTAAGTATTGCTCCATGTGGCTTGATAATGTTTATCTCTGCAGCTTATGGTGGACGCTGTAGTGACAAGTTCATTACTATGGACTCTGGGATTCTGGAGTACTAACAACCGGGTGATGAGGTCATGGCAGATTGTGGATTTACAATTAGAGACATACTCTTTGAAAGGAAAGTTCACCTAGTCATACCCTCATTCACAAAAAAAGGTGCACAACTTACTGAAGAACAGGTCACTTCCACTAGAAGAATTGCAAATGTTAGAATGCACGTGGAAAGGGCCATCAGACGCATCAAGGTGTTTAAAATCTTATCACAAGTAGTGCCGATTTCCCTGGTCCCAAAAGTAGACAAAATTCTACGTATATGTTCTGCCCTTGTGAATTTGCGGGGTGATCTCATTCGTGATGGCAAGCAGTAGGTCACTACATGGGGAAGAGTTCAGTGCAGCTTCAGATAAACTCAAGAATTGTAATGTAGATGTAATGAAAACACATTTAATATTTGTAATTGTTAATATGTTGTCCATGTCAGACATTGTCAGAAAACATTTGATTTAGTGCATTGTAATAAACATGAATTTACATTTCACGGCTGTATATTGAATTATTTTCAACAGTGGGCACTAACAATGGCCCTTTGTCACATTTGCCTTTCTTTACACTTTCCTCACAATTTCAGTGTACCTCCCATCAAACTTAAGCCGCCCCGCAGCAAATTCATCAACAAGTTGAGGTAGCATGGATGAGAAGTAAAACGCTCTCAACCGCTTCACCTGTTCTGTGACAAACAGCTCATCAAATGGTACACTAAATACCAAACTCTCATCTGGCATCCAGATCATCAGTCTGGCTGTCTTGAGACCTGTGCAAAACATTCCTAGTTGGACTTGCATGTAATAGCCTCGGCTACCAGTTTTCTGAACCTCAAGTTTTCCATCCACTACCTTAAAATCACTGAATCTCTGAGATAACAGTTCCCTGAGTGTCTGGTGATTTTTATTTGGGACAGGGCATTTAATCTCTAAGAGCTCACAGGAGTTGATGATTCCATCCGGACTTGCTGATAACCATGGCTCTGCGCCACATACAACTGTGCCTGTGTGTGTTATAATTATTCCCTGTTCTCTCAGTTGGTTGCAAGCTGTTTCTTCCTTTTCTTTCCCATAATTAGTGGCGTAGTTACCACGGAAGCTGGGGTAAAAGTGCTCACAAAAACTTTTCACTATTTGTGCCTGCACAGACAGGCACCTTCTTTGCTGAACTGGCTGTAATTCTAAGTTTCCTAGAACTGTGCCACAGATAAGATGCACTCTGCCCCCTCGTCTCAAGTTCTAGTGTATCAGCTTGTTTGTCATCCATATTAACATAAGCCTGGTAGAATGTCTGGCATTTCACACAACTCAGATCACTGTCATGATTTTGATGTGACAAAAATGTTAAATCACTGATGGTTCCCTGTGAACTGTCCTGCTGTTCTGCTGATGGAGTGGCACTGTAACACCTTTCTAGAAGTGTATTCTTTAAAAGAAATAGAGGCTTTGTTTGAGATGTGTCCACACTCTCTCTAAAGTCTTTATGGGACTGATACTGTGGTGTGTTTGGGAGCTGAGAGCCAACTGCCCTAGTCTCTCCCTCATACTCATCCTCTGCCTTGTGGTGCCTAAAATCTATCTGGCTCAGACGCTTGGGCTGAAGGTTCTTGGCTGTCCCTTCATTCCATCTCCGCTGTGTGTCAGTACATGCAAGCCCTGTCTTTCCACTAGAAACGGCATTCTGAACCTGAATCAGACATAATGATATAATGTTGTTGATTACCTGTTTGTACACTACTTGCATTGCACACTACAGTACTGCAGAAATGTAATATTTCAGACACGGACATAGATAGATAGATAGATACTTTATTGATCCCCAAGGGGAAATTCAGGTTCCCGGCAGCGTAAGACATCACACAACATACAACATGATGTGCAAGGACGATACAAAACACAATACATTGTACTGCACTGTCCAAATCCCTCGAACAGCCTACCTACCTTCCAAATGACAGCTGCTGCATGGGTACACGACTTTCCTCGTCCTGCAATGCACGAACAGCCGACGGTTTCAATTATGCCAATCGGCCTCGTCATTACCCAAGCTATTTGTTTAGGCTTATTGACGCTCTGACTGGGCTCGACCTCAGCCTTAAGGTAAATAAACTCACTGTATTTTGAACACAGTATTTTCCCTATCTTGTTGCTATGTAGATAATTGTAAGCCTCTGTGCTCTTGTAATTTCTTAGTGTCTCCCCATCAACACCCTCACTAAGAACAAAGTAGTTCACAATATCGATAGGTATGAATGTTTTATCTGTTTTATATGTAATGTCAATGAAGCGTTAATTTATCTGTGATACATGTTACATACATGTTCATTACATGGTATATGTAATTAGTAAACCCATTTGAAGAGTCTGCGCTAACCTAACTGAGTGGAGGAGGGGAATGCGGACCTGTCGATGTTATATATGCTGACGGACATGTTTCTTTTCACTCGTACAGATTTAAATAAATGTCCACAGCCAGCCTCCATGGTGGTCCAGCAGTCCTTCTTCCACACATCCAGCGCATTCACCCAGAACACAACGCAGACCACTATATAAGCTAACGGATGTGCGCCCATTCATATAAGAACAGTAGCAGTGCGGCCACACCGTTACATTGGTGCCGTGACCTTTCAAGGATTGGTTTGAAGGACGACATCACCTCGTTCACCGAGGACACTGCTGCCACTGGCCTTTCGTGGTACTGAGGTATTTCCGTGGAGAGTGCTCAGTTTTTTTTAAAATTTTATTTCGAATGGACAATTTTTGTTTTTTTGTATTTCCACGTGTGTCAATGCTGAATGAAGTAGGTTAGCGGTTTCAGCTCGTTTGTCAATTGTAAAGTGAAGTACTGGTTTGCCGATTGATATGCTTTTCTTGTACTGTCATTTCGTGCTCTCTATTTATCCATTGTGATTTCGCTGGGAACATTATTATTTTTTTTTCATTGTGTTGATTAAGTGTCTTTTAATATGGCAGAGGGCAGGACATACTCACTTGGTAGTGGGGGGGGGGGATGATGATGAGCGCGTTCCTTTTGAGTGCCGGTTTGGTGGGGGGAGGGGATTTTTTAATCAGCCCTCAGAGACCAGAACACCAAGGCCTGGAGTCACGGCGTTGGGCACCCCCCAGTTGACCTCAACTCGGTATGTAGACCGTGACATGCCAAGGCACTTCGATCAGAACCCAGCCTTGGGTTTGCTCATCACACAGTTAGCTGAGAAGCTGGGTGAGTCCATTACAGCTCAGCTGCAAGCTGATAGGACCGCAAACAGCACGAGTACTCCTCAGCCAACAGAGACTACACTGCCTAATGTCAGTGTTGTGCTGCAGTCAGCCGCGAAGGAGCCCCCCTTATTCAGAGGCGATGGCTCAGATAAGTTCACAGTTGGCGAGTGGGAGAATCTCATGACCCTGTATTTAAAGAGACGCGCCATCCCAGTTCACGAGCAATCACAAGAGATTCTGGCGAAACTTATGGGCAAAGCAGGAGATGTGGTGAGAGTCAAGCTACGTAACACATCTATCAATCACGTTACACATCCACATGTGATATTCGATACTCTCAAACAACATTTTAGTGAACTGTCATACTCAAGCATGCCCCTGGCAGATTTCTATAACACGCTGCCCACGCCAGGTGAAGATGCTATGGAGTACTGGGTTAGGCTAAATAAAACAGTGGATGTAGCTGACGAGTGCTTGAAAAGGCAGGGCCGTAGTATTGATGACCCGGGCCATGAGGTCAGCATGATGTTTATCAAACACTGCCCAGACCAGTCTCTCTACAGCGTTTTCAAGTTCAAGTCTGCTGACAAATGGTCGACCTGTGAAATTCAAGATAGGCTCGATGAGCACATGCAGGATAAGAAAACGAGAACTGCGGCTGCAAGGCCGCTAAAGCCCAGTGTTGTAGAGCACAGAGCTCACTCGTGCCACGTACCTATGCTTGAAGAGGCACCTTTCTTGGACACAGCTGCTCCAGCAATACCGCCTCCAGCCCCTTTGACCACTGCTTGTGTCAACAATGATTGCATGAAAGGTTTGGTTAACCTGTTAGACCGGCTGGTCACGGTGCATACCCAAAGTGCCTGTCAGCCCCGGCACCCAAACTGCCATGCCGCGCTCTTTCCAGAGAGTGTGCAGGGTCTGTGGGGCTCCGGATCATTCCACATTGTCACACTGTAAGCGTGAGAACCTGTGTTTACAGTGCTTGTGTCCCGGTCACTGGAAGAGGGACTGTCCTCAACGGACAAACCAGCACCGCTTTAAGCACAATGGCAGGGCTAGTGACCGCAACCAGCAGCCTAACCAGCGCCGCTCTCAGCCTGATGATAGCGCTGGTGGCCGGTCTCAGCAGTTAAACTTTTAGACCCACACCTGGAGGGGGCCGGTGTGGGTAACGTAAATTCAACCCTTTCTGAAACCAGTGAACTAGCTCAGTTATATGAAGAGAGCTGTGCCAAAGCACCTAAGGGGACAAGAATAGCCATTCAGGCTACCCAGAGGGTCAAAGCTTTTGGAGAGCTGTTCTATGCCCAAGTCCTCGTCAACCACAGTGTGCAGCTTAAAGGCATGTGGGACTCTGGCTCTATGGTATGTAGCATCAGTGAAGTAGCAGTAGAGAAGATCAGATGTGCTGATGTTTTGCCAGAGAGGCAGTACCCCGAAGAGGACATTGTCTTGATTGGCTGTGGTGGTCTGCGGACCCAGCCTGAGGGCTTTTATGACTTGGAGATGCAGCTTTATGGTGTTCCTTGTATAGTACCCACTTTGGTCGTGTCTGGTCAGCAAGATGATCTCATATTGGGCTCGAATATCATCAAATATGTTACTCATGTCCTGAAGGGTGATGGCGAGCACTGGGATCTTGCATCTTTTCATGACCATCGATCTGACCCCGATATCGAGCACTTCTTGTCCATGTTCACAAATGTCGAGCGCTGGAAGGGGAGTGCAGTCCCTGACAAGATAGGAACTGTCAAGCTCAACCAGGCTGTGACCCTCCTACCCAGGCATGAACACTTGGTTTGGGGCAGACTCCCTGCCAAGTCGCCTATGTCACCTGGCAGCACTGTTGTCGTGGAGCAGACCGACTCCAAAGCCATGCCACGAGGTGTCCTAGTGGGTCGAACCCATCTGACAAAGCGGTCACATTGAAGAGGAATTGCAAGTTGGCTGATGTGTTCCCGTGCTTAGCAGTCGAGGATCTTGGTGTTTTCCAGGGCTCAAAAGCTGCTTCAGAGAAAGAGCAACCCGACACAGGGAAACGGCAGCATGATGCACCTTCCAGTGCTAGTCTTACATCCCAGACCGGTAAAAGTCTGTCAGAGTTGGGGCTAAGTGACGTCGATGTAGCCTCATGTCAGGTTAGCGAAGCTTGTAAGTCCCAGCTCAAGCAACTTATAACTGACTATCGGGATATCTTCTCCAAGCACTCGCTTGACTGTGGTGAGGTCAAGGGATACACACACCGCATCCGTCTCACTGATGATCGCCCATTTCGCTTGCCATACAGGAGAGTCCCTCCAGCCCACTATCAGAAGTTGAGGCAGGCTCTCACTGATATGGAGGAAAAAGGGATAATAAGAAAGTCCACAAGCGAATATGCGTCTCCTTTGGTGATGGTGTGGAAAAAGGATGGTGGGTTGAGTGTTTGCAATGACTTCAGGTGGTTAAACGTCAGAACCATAAAGGACGCACATCCCCTGCCTCACCAGTCGGACTGTCTCGCTGCCCTTGGTGGCAACTGCTTCTTTAGCACAATGGACCTCACCTCTGGCTTCTTCAACATTCCAATGCATGAAGACGACAAGAAGTACACAGCTTTCACGACTCCTCTCGGGCTGCATGAATACAACCGCATGCCACAAGGTCTGTGTAACAGCCCAGCTTCCTTCATGAGGGTGATGACTGGGATCTTTGGGGACATGAACTTCACGAAGCTTCTGTGTTATCTCAATGACCTTCTTGTCTTTGCCCCAACGGAGGAAGAGGCTCTGTCCAGACTCAAAGCAGTGTTTCAGAGGTTGCGGGAGAACAACCTGAAACTGGCTCCTAAAAAGTGCCACCTCCTGCAGAAGCAAGTCAGGTTCCTTGGCCATATCATCGATGGGGGGGGTGTGTCAGTCGATCCTGCCAAGGTGGAAGTAATCAACAGCATGCAGGTACGAGACCCGATGGACGCCGATGGATGCACGCCTTCTGTTCGGAGACTCAGATCATTCCTCGGCATGGTGTTCTACTATCAACACTTTATCCCCAACCTGTCTTCCACTGCAAAGCCCTTGTTTGCACTTACAGCTGGGCAGAAGAGGCGAGGGAAGTCAGTTAATGATAGGAAGCCCCAACCTGCTTACCGTAAGCTTACTGCTGCAGATTGGACAAAGGAATGTGAGAGTGCTTTTGAGCACATGAAGGCAATGCTGTTGGACTGTGTTATGCTTGCTCATCCAGACTTCGATGAGCCATTTATCTTGTCAACAGATGCGTCTTTGGATGGACTTGGTGCCGTGCTCTCCCAAGTGCCCCGAGGTGAATCCAAGGCCAGACCGATTGCTTTTGCAAGCAAGACCCTCAGTGCGTCACAGCGGAAATATCCAGCTCACAGGCTGGAGTTCATGGCCCTGAAGTGGAGTGTATGTGAAAAGTTCAGTCACTGGCTGAAAGGTCATAGCTTCACCATTTGGACTGATAATAATCCGCTTACTTACCTTCTAACGAAGCCGAAGCTGGATGCATGTGAAATCCGCTGGGTGTCTGAGCTGGCGTCATACACCTTTGATCTCAAACACCTGCCTGGGAAGAAAAATGTAGTGGCAGATGCCTTGAGTCGCGATCCCTTTGCGAAAACCATCGGCCAGAGGCTGCTTAAGGAGCCATATTCCACTCTGGCTCAGGAAGCCGATGAGGTGGAAGAAGATTCTGTGCAGGATGTTTTCAGGCTCAGCCACCAGTCTCAAACTGCCAGACTGGAAAACCATTCACTACCCAGGACGGGGTATGGCACAGCCGAGGTCAGAGCTCTTTGTCAGGCCCACTGTGCCTGGAATGACGCGGCAGAGTCCAGGGCGCTCTACTTGACACAAAATATCCTACAACTCTCTAGTGGTCGGGATGCCCTGCCCATGTTCTCTGCCCAGGAGCTACAGCTGGCTCAAGAGCGAGATCCTGTCATCTCCAAGGTGTTGCCTTTTGTTTCTGCCAGGAAACGACCGTCTAGGCGAGAAAGACATGGTGCTGACTCAAAGGTCCTCAGACTGCTGAAGCAATGGGACAGGCTGGAAGTCCATGATGGAGTTCTGTATCGGGTCTCGAGGGATCCGGTTTCTAAGCAGCGACGATCCCAATTTGTGTTGCCTCAGAGTCTGAAGGACAAAGCATTGTCCGGCATACATGATCTGGCAGGTCATCAGGGCCAGGACCGTACTCTTTCACTTGCCAGGCAGCGTTTCTATTGGCCTGATATGGAAAATGATGTGAGGGCACATGTAAGGTGCTGTCGGAGATGTGTGTTTGGGAAGTCACCGGAACCAGCTGCTCGTGCACCTCTGGAAAGCATCAAGAGCTCAACTCCTATGGAGTTAGTGTGTATGGATTTCTGGACTGCCGAAGGCAGCAAGCAGCGGTCTGTTGATGTTTTAGTGGTCACCGACCACTACACCAAACTCGCTCATGCCTTCCCTTGTGCCAATCAAACGGCAAAGCAAGTTGCAAGGAAGCTTTGGGATAATGTCTTCTGTGTTTATGGCTTCCCGGCGAGGATACATTCCGACCAGGGCGCCAATTTCGAGAGCAACCTTATAGCAGAGCTCCTCCGATTGGCTGGTGTTGCAAAGTCCCACACGACAGCTTACCATCCGATGGGCAATGGGGGACCGAGCGGTTCAACCGCACCTTGGGTAACATGCTTCGTGCCCTTCCCCTAAAGGAAAAACAGCAATGGCCACAACAAATCCAGACCCTCACGTTTGCGTATAATGCCACCGTCCACGAGACTACGGGTTACGCACCATTCTTTCTCATGTTTAGGCGTGTCCCTAGACTGCTGGTGGATGTCATGTTCAGGCAGGTTCTGGATGACCCTGGAGTTGCTGACTATGATACATACGCAAAATCCCTGCTTTCTTGTTTGAAAGGTGCTATGGAGATCGCTCAGAAACATACTTCCTCTGAGCAGCAGCACCAGACCCGGCAATACAACAAACGAGCCAAGGGCACTTTCCTGTCTGTGGGAGACCGTGTGTTGGTATCGAATAAAGGGGAACGAGGAAAGAGGAAGTTGGCCGACAAATGGGAGGATGGAGTGTACACAGTGGTTGGAGTGAATCCCAGTATCCACGTCTACAAAATACAGGACGCAGTGGGACACACAAGAGTTGTGCACAGGAATCTCTTACTGGAAGTGAACTTCTTACCTCTCCCTGGATTTGACCAAACCGAGTCTGCTCAGGCAACTGATCAGTCGTGGGCTGATGAGGAAGATTGCGTCTCTGATGACGATGAAACGGCTTCAGTGTCAGGAGAATTGACTCAGGGTGGAAATGCCCAGGACGTGTCAGATTCCAGAGATGAAGAGGAGCTTTCAATCTCATCACCTGACGACTCACCGGAGTCCGAGTTGGCTATTGCAGAAGAGCATACACAGCCTGGTTCAGCACTCGGTCCTGCTGCTGTTATCGATGATTGTCCACCCATCTTAGTCGCTCCGCACAGGGTCGCACCGCCATCTCAGCATGTTGACACCTCAGGTCGCACTGACTCTCATGCACACACTGAGGGTGATGGCCCTGTCGGAACACGTTCTGGAAGATTGGTAAAATCAGTGAACAGACTGATAGAATCTATGGTCCTTTTTTTGAAAGGTCCAAACTTTTTGTTGACGGCCGTTCTCAGCTGTTTTAATAGTTGAGCTTGTCTAAGCGTTGAAAGTGCTTATGTGATACGTTTTCTTTGGGCCGACTTTTGTTTTTTTTGTAAACATGCTACTATCTATGGACTGAGTATTTTGGGCCAAATGTTGTGTGGCGTACAAGGCGTCACATTACACTAAGGGAAATCTAGAGATTTGATCTACCTCTTTCTTTTCTGAACCTTGTATTAGGGTAACTTTCAAGTTGACTATGTGGACTAGGTCCATCTTTCATTTGTGCCAGGTTGTGTCAGTAATAGATTTTTTAATTTTTTTTAAATTTATTTTTTTATTTTTTTGGTAAGCCTCGGAAGGCGTCCTTTCATCAGGATGTTGGTGAATTTCAGGAGGGGTGTATGTAACCAGGGTGAAGTGACATGTCTTAACTTTATTGAAACTTCACCAAATACTGATTAACATGAAGCCAGTATGTGTTTAATCTATGTTCAAGGTACCTTTTGTAACCTGTTCAAAATCCAACGTTAATATGTGTATACTATACCTGTACTGTCGCTTTAAGAAAAGTCCGTGGTTAGCGACGTCCACGTCAAGCTCAGTCTGCGCTAACCTAACTGAGTGGAGGTACGTTGTTGTATTTGTCGTCATATTAGAGCATATAAATTGTTTTGTAGACAATGCAAATGTTTAATGTGCAACTTCATGTTTGAGTATTAAGTCTGTAAACACGCTACAGCGCTGTTACTTCAACTAACACTTTGTAAAGGCACTTTTTCTGAGTTGCATTGTATACACGTGCGTCCGAGTGCTACAGGGTTTCCCCGTGTGTTTGGTTGTTAGGAGGGGAATGCGGACCTGTCGATGTTATACGGACATGTTTCTTTTCGCTCGTACAGGTATGAATGTTTTATCTGTTTTATATGTAATGTCAATGAAGCGTTAATTTATCTGTGATACATGTTACATACATGTTCATTACATGGTATATGTAATTAGTAAACCCATTTGAAGAGTCTGCGCTAACCTAACTGAGTGGAGGAGGGGAATGCGGACCTGTCGATGTTATATATGCTGACGGACATGTTTCTTTTCACTCGTACAGATTTAAATAAATGTCCACAGCCAGCCTCCATGGTGGTCCAGCAGTCCTTCTTCCACACATCCAGCGCATTCACCCAGAACACAACGCAGACCACTATATAAGCTAACGGATGTGCGCCCATTCATATAAGAACAGTAGCAGTGCGGCCACACCCGTTACATGTGCACATGTTTTTATGCATGTGTGTGTACGTGTTTGCGCACGTGCATGTGTTTGTATGCGTGTGTGTATTTGCTTTTGTGTGACTATAGCAGTATGCAGCCAGATGTGTGGGGAAGCTGTAAGTGAGTGAGCCTGTGGTGGTGCTATGAGAGCAGGCTTATGGCTTCACCGGAAGCCTCTGTGTCCACACACCAGCAGTCTGCTTATTGTTGTGGCCCACAGACCATTATCTCACCACTGACAGCCGTTCTCATCGGCCAACACAGCGACCCCCCTCCCGTTTGCCTGCATTTGCATGAGTGTATATCTTTGAATGTGTGTGTGTGTGTGTGTGTGTGTGTGCTCAAGCATGTGAGTGTGCACTCATCTCCCCTAGTTCACTAGGGGAGACATTAATGTGGTGATTATTTTGGCATGCGAGTGTGTGTGTTTGTGTGTGTGTGTTTACATATCCTTTTGCAAGTCAAATGTTTGAGAGATTCCTTACGTGTTTTTGTGTGTGTGTGTGTGTTTGTGCATGTGTTTTTGTGTGCTGCCCTACCGACATAAACAAACGTGTGTGCGTGTGTTTATCAGTATACACGTTGCGGCAGCCACATTGGGGACTGCATGGACTGCAATCATTCACCTCTATGTCCAACATGTGTGGTTCTTATTCACCTCTACGTCCACCATGTGAGGGTTTCACATTAAACATGTACATTGATGTCCTTACTGTTACTAACCAATGTATGAGCTTACAGTATTTATATTTTTAATAACCTTTTGGATATGGAATTACATTATTGATATGGTATTGTATTCGCATGCACACATTATTGTCTCTGTTTGTAGGTTTTGGTGAACAAGCAAAGCATTGCCATTAATGTGATGTCGCAGGTATGTGTGTGTGTGTGTATGTGTGTGTGTGTGTGAGCTTTCAATAAACCAGTGTAAATCCCCACATGAAGTTGTAAACACCTTGCTGGGCACAGCCAGCTATCTGTGTACACACCACTGTTATCAGGGCCTGTCCACTGCAGATTAGGCCTGATAGTGCTGTGTGTGTTTGTGAGAGAGAGAGAGAGAGAGATGCACACATGCACACACACACACACGAATGCATGCACAGACACTGTGTGCGTGCATTTGTGTGTGTGTGCGCGCGTGTACATCTCGCTGTGCATTTGTGACTGACATAAAAAGGTAGGCAGACATTGAATTGTGGGCATGGAATGAATAATGGATCTGTTGATGGTGTCCCTGGGAATGTGTTTCATTTTCATTAATATCCCCATGACCTCACCTTCTCCTCTCCCCACCTCGGTTCTTCATTTTACCTTTATGGTTCACGTTTTTCATCGTCCACATCTTATGTGAACTTTTTTTTTTTTTTACCAGCAAGCAAACATGCCAGTGTGGACTACATCAGAAAATCAAAAATACACAAATAAAAACAGGCATGTTTAAACACGGTCGCTGGTAAATATGACAGCTTTTTTCATTCACCTGAGCCCTGCGCTTCACTGTACCACCGGGCTTGGCTTGCTATCTTGACAAATCGAAACTGCCACTCCAGTGCACGTTCATCACAGCTCCATTACATAAACACTGGCAGATATATTGCCAAACAAACAGGTCAAGCGTCTGCGAGAAAGAAAGCATGTGGATGACATCTCTGTGTCTGAAGAGCTGTAAGCACCTGCACGCGTGAGTGTGTGTGTCTTTTTGAACAGAGAGAGAGAGAGAGAGAGAGAGAGAGAGAGAAAGAAAGAAAAAAAAAGAAAAGGAACCCATTGTTAGGATTTTCCAGCAACTGGGTTAGTAAATGCCTCTCTAAATCTCAATTAATGTTCATCCATGTACTTCCAGAATACATTTAATATAAATATCCATAATGTATCCAACAATTATTTAAAGCATTTACGTTGTACTCTCCGCTTAACAATGCTGTGTACAGGAAGAGCATAACGCTGTAATGTAAATGCACCCACTAGATGGAGCTGTTTCTGTTCCCCACCAAGTAACATGCGGCAAATACATTCATTTGACCATCACCATCGATTTCCAATACCCTTTCATTGGATAAAAACTGTTGGACGAAAATGAATGTAATGAAGGAGAATACATGTAATGTTATCTTTCCGTTTTCCTCTCAGGTTCTCTTAGTACCTCTTAACCCAGCATATTGCTTATATTAGCCCATTTTCTCTTTTGTCCTGGAATTACAATGCCTTTAACCTTGTTGGAAAACCTCCAGTCTATGCAGTCTGGCAGAGGACTTCTAATTGATTTGGCATATCTTTGATCGGGTCTCTCTCACACTCACACACACACACACACACACACACACACACACATGCACGCGCGCACGCACACACGCACACACACACACAGCTGAAGCCACACAAAAAAATTACTTATAGGCATAGGCTAACAGAGTAAAAAAACATCTAAGCACATATGGCACTCGTACGGGTACATTTAAACACACACACACACACACACACACAAATTCATACAATGAGTCTGCAGCATGGATATGGATTACTCGATCTGTGACACAATGAACCAGAGAGCAGAATCAATAAAAAAAAATGTATCATGGGCTTCACCCATTGAGGCATCTGCAAATATTTGATCGTCATCTCATCTCTCAATCTCTTTTTGCACTGCCAGCGAATCCCAAATCCCAACCCACCCACACACATACGTAAACACGCGCGTGCACACACATAGACAGATTCACACACACACACACGTACATACGTACGCACGCGCAAGGGCATCAGTTTGGTTTTAGAAGTGGTGGGGACCAGGGCTGGAGTGGGAACAAAATTCGGCGCGATTGTCAAGGGGGGGGGGGGGGGGGGGTGCTGGGCCACGGACCCAGCACCGGACCCGCCAGCCGCAGACCCAGTCGTGAGACCCAGCCGCAGACCCAGCACCGGACCCGCCAGCCGCGGACCCAACCGCAGACTCAGCTTCGGGCCCGGCCGCGGACCCAGCACCGAACCCGCCAACGGACTCAGCCGCAGACCCGAGTCCACAACAGCCGGTGTGCATGCTGTGAGGATGTCATCGTGCGCGCCTATCGCATGATTTAGACTTGACGGTTTCGGTTGAGTATGTGGGGATATTTTCGGTCGCAATTGGTTTGCACATTTTTAAAAGTGGTGGGGACAAAATTCAAATTATAAATAGTGGTGGGGACATGTCCCCCCCGTCCCCCCCGTAATCTACGCCTATGCGCACGCGCGCACACAGTGTTTTTCTGTAGCCGTCTTTATCATCCAAAACAAGACTCAAACCTCCATGTAGAAGACATGCAGTCTTACAAACGTGTTGTGTGTGGGACGATACACTTAACTCACAATACGATATGAGACACGATTCCGGTTTCACAATAATAATAATACTCTTTATTTATAGAGCACTTTTCTAAACCCTCGTTGCAAAGTGCTTCACACAAGGCAACAACATTACAATAAGCAAATCATAAAAACAAAATTCAACAAATAAAATACGACAAAAAGCAAATAAAACAACTAGTGCAAATAAAACAGAGCAAATAAAACCAATTACAGTGTTGCCAAAAGGGCAGTCAATAAAAATCAAGTAAAATCAGGAAAAGCTCTCCAATAAAAGTATGTTTTAAGAAGAGATTTAAAAGAGGTCACTGATTCTGCTGACCTGATTTCCAGCTCATTCCATAGCTTCGGGGCTTTGACTGAGAATGCTCTGTCACCTCTAGTTTTCAGCCGTGCCTTGGGAACAGATAAAAGACCTCTGCCCGAGGATCTCAGGCTACGTACTGGCTCATATGCGACTAAGAGGTCAGGGGCCGTATTCACAAAGCATTTTATCTTACCGCTAGGAGTGCTCCTAACTCGCGCTAAAACATTTTACGTAGGAGTTTTTTCTTAAAAGTTATTCACAAAGCCGCTGAGACCTACTCATACTAAGGATAAATCACTAAGAGTGAACTAAGAGTGACGCGCCATTGCTATGGATTACGTCGATTCTCGTGCACGAGTTTGGAAGCGGTCAGTGCGGTGATTGGTTGTTCAGAGCAGGCGGTCTCTGTGGAAACGAACCCACCGAATCACCGAAGAACAAGGAAGTAGCCTCGGCTAGACATTCCTATCAAATAGTTATGGACAGTGCAGTTAGCAGAATACACGCATGATGACAAGTTTGTGCAGACCACGATAATGACGTTGTAGCCTATATGCACGTTAAAGAGAGAGAGATAAACAATAAAAACAATAAAAATACGTAAATTGCATTAATTCAAGGAGGCAATTAAAAGCACCCTGCAAACTATTATTCAATGAGCATATCTCCACTATTCAACACTTTTAATAAAAGCCCATACCGGTTGTGGAGAATGGCGCATACAGTGATCACTATGATCACATCCTCTCTCCACAAGATTTCGTGTATTTTTGTGTGCCCTAACATGGAGGAACACAGCAAACAATAATAAATATGGATTCAACAAATAAAAGGCGACAAAGAGCTAATACGATGTTTTTTACGCATAGGACTAATCGTAATCTGCGTAATCACTTGCATGTTATACTTTAACTGCTCCCGGTTGTGGATTGAGAGGTGTCAAGACGTCTTGCAGGGATAGCCACTGTCACCCAGCAAGACACCCAACTGGTACACGGTGCCTCACGCCTCAGACCGCACCCCATTAAAATACGCAGATCATGGGTAGACCCAGCAGGCCACTTTGCAACAACATCAAGAATGTTAAAAGTTGCATCAAAAGCAATCTGCGTGTTGATGGAATGTACTTTCTTTCTATTGACGAACACGTCCTCATCTTTTGATGGCGCAATTATTTGTGCGTCCCGTCAACAGCACCGACCACACCGGCCATACCTGCATGCCATGAAGTTGGCTTTGATCCTGTGTAGTTGTTGATTGTCCAAAGGAAACCGAATAAACTGTTGGATGATATTAATGGTATTATTTCAGCCTTAACCAACTTTGAACTGAGCTCTGTCAGCTCTTCTAGCCTGTATGTAAATATATGATCATTGTGGAATTGTGTGTGTGTGTGTATTTACATATATGTATATATATATATATATATATATATATATATATATATATATATATATATATATATGTGTGTGTGTGTGTGTGTGTGTATTTTTTATTCTATTTTTATTATTTTATTATTATTGTGTTGTGTTGGTGTTATGGACCTTTCATGAGATGTGTCCTTAATAAAGTTTGAATTTAATTGAATTGATATGTGGTCTATGGGGCGCGTTGATGGTTCGGTTTACGGCTGACTGATGGTTGCGATATTCCTAAATCGTCGGCATTGCAAACTTGCATTTTCCCTGTTGCTAAATATCGTAGTGTTGCCAAACATTTTATTTCCTAATCGAGTTATTCCTGTTAGTCGGGGATGTTATTGCATCCCGCACTAATTCCACAACAAGTTATATACCCTCACGATTTAGCCTATATCTCTTGATCAATTCACAGTCTTCCACTGTCTCCAAAACATTTCGTCTCGCAGTCATTTTCCGATTCTTTGTGAATAGGTCTTAGTGAGTTAGGAGTCCTCTCGAGGACTTTTAGGCTCTCCTAGACTTAGGTGTTACTTTTAGGCCTAAAATACTTTGTGAAATGCTCTTAGTGAAAAAAATTAGGAGTCCTAAATTTAAGACTGACACGCCCATTATTTTTTAGGAGTTTCTCCTAAATTCGCCAGTTAGGAGCTACTTTTAGCGCTAAGATCCTTTGTGAATACGGCCCCAGATATATAGCACGGAGAGAGGCCATGAATAGCCTTAGAAGTCAACAGTAAGATCTTAAAATCAATTCTAAAACATACTGGGGGCCAGTGCAAAGAGGCTAAAACAGGTGTGATGTGGTCACTTCTCTTGGATCTTGTTAAAAGCCTGGCAGCTGAGTTCTGTACAATCTGGAGCTGATTAAGAGATTTCTGGTTGAGGCAGGTGAAGAGGCTGTTGCAATAATCAAGGCGTGAGGAGATGAAGGCATGTAAAATGGTCTCTGTGTCTTTAAAAGATAAAATACATCGTATTTTGGAGATATTTGTCATGGTTTGATTATGTTTGCACAGGGGGAGTTGTTTGTGTGTGTGTTTTTTCCCCTGTGTTGTGTGTTGCCCTTGGTGGGCCTTTTCTTCTTCCACAGGCATTGGTTGTGGGCAGGTGCGGGGCGTGGCTTTTGGAACTCGCAATCAGGAGGCACACCTGTTCCCAATTGGGAGTCCTTTATAAGGCTGGTGCAAACGTCCCTCCAGTGCCAGAGTATTCCGTCACACACGGTACCAGTGTCTCGCCCTAGCATTCCTAGTCGCATTCTGTTTAAGTATCTTACGTGTTTTTTCCGTTTGGATTCTTACCTTGTTTTGCCCTTTTTCCCAGACCTCGATCTCTCACACGGGAACGGTCCTCTCCAGTACTCCACCTACCTTGCCTACCCGCTCCTGCTTCAACCTTCATCGCGTTTGTTTTTTGCTGTTGAGGTTTTACAATAAACCGTGTTCTACCTACCCACCCTTTGTCTCCCGCGTTCTGGGATCCAGAAACCACATGGCTTAGCATAACAATATTTCTAAGATGATAAAAACAAGACTGCACAAGTTTTGTTGTGTGCTGCTCAAAGCTTAAATTACTATCAAACCAAATGCCAAGATTCTTTGCAACAGGCTTGATGTGTTCCAACAGGGAACCAGCAGATGGCAGGATTAGTTTTGCTATGTGCTGGGAGCCAATTACAATGATCTCTGTTTTGCTTGAATTAAGCTGCAGAAAATTTTGTGACATCCAGTTTTTTACATCACATAGGCATGTAGCGAACTCAGCATGCCAGGATCAGTGGCTCTAACGGGTAGGTAGATGTACAGAGAAAATAAAATTGGTCCCAAAACTGACCCCTGAGGGACATCATACTTGACAGTAGCAAAAGATGACATGTGGTTATTAATGGAGAATGGAAATTATTAAAAACTGCTAACAGTAATTTCATGTTAATTCGTAATGTGTAAAACTGTTAAAATGCATAATTTAGTGATGTAAATATGTTATTTATGTTTTGAGATTTTTACGTAATGACATCACTGTATAGTTGTAACGGTAACGGCGGTGATGTAATTCAGTTTGGAGTTTGACATTGATGGAAGCTACACAGTTTTTTGACCGTGCGTAAGACCGTGCATTATACCGTGTGAAGAGGTGTATTTTGTTTTGAAGACTTCCAAGTAAACATTTTAAAACGAAGGAACATAGTCTTGTCTTTTCGCTCGCGTTGCAAACACTGTTAGTTGACTCCAATAAGTTGTACAGAGGACGAAGAACGAGACGGAGTGCCGCTAATTTTGTCAAAAAACTTGCTTAATGGTTCAATAAGTTGCACGTGCCCGTGCCCGGCCGTGTGGAGAGCGCAGCTATCCGCTCGGGAGAAAAGAGAGCTCACCTGAAGAAGCCGATTCAAGAAACGGGTAATCCTTGAAATATTCTCCAAGGAAAGGTAACGTGATCTGTTCATATTATCCTTGTGCATTCCTACATCATATTATCCTCGTGCATTCCCACAAGAGGACGTCACGCCGATGCAGGAAGATAGTTGAAGCTCGTGTCGACATTAAAAGTCGATTGCATAGAAAAAATGCAAGTTGTTGATTCTCCGTGTCAGCTCGTATTGTAAGCCTTTTGACAGTCAACGTGGATTACTTGGGCTACATTTAAGAAGTTGTTTTGCCATTGTTTTTATGAAGAAAAAGTGACTTGACGGATAAGTGCTTTCCAACTATTGCATGCAACTAAAGCCTAACTCTGCAGTATTAAGATGGAAAAGGGGCTTGGATATTTTGAGGATAAAATGGATCCAGGACGGACACGCAGGCTGACAAAGAAAGCCTTAGAGGAGAAATTGCAAAAATATATAGCATTGAGGAGAAGAAAATTAGGAGCTCTCACAAGTCAAAGAAATGAAGTGGAGAAAATTATGAGCGATACTCAAAATTTACATGAGGTTAAAGATGCCATGGAAAATGATTTCCCACTTTCTGTAAATGAGTTTTATTGTCTCAACAAAGAAGTTGCAAGCCTTTTGTCTGAAGATGAAAAAACATTTCATCAAGAACAATGGTTTGAACCCAAAATGGCATCAATCAAAGAATTCATGAAAGCAACTAAAACATGGATCGCAGCTGTGCACGAAAGCTCGTTGCAAAAGGATGATGCGGAAGTTGAACCGCAAGATGCTGTTACACCAAGCTAGCCATGCTGGACACGACCATCAGAACGGATCTCACGTAAGTCGCAAAACGACCACATCACGAGCTTCGTCGACACATGTTAAACAAGAGGCTGAACATGCAGCTCTGCTTGAACGTGCTATATGAATATGCTATATGAATCTAATAAGTGTGGAGAAATACAGAGAACCACAGATGGGGAAACTCTTATATAAACAAACATTTGATGCTCAGTGCCCCCAATATAATTAGATTTTCAGGGTGTTGCCCTGAGAGGAACAAAACAAAGTCACTGATCAAGTTGACTGAATCAACTAAACCCTCACGTGAACATCCTGCCTAGTCTGGAATGAACCTAGCCTATTGTGTTGATAATGCAGCCCCTTACAGTTGTTAATTACACAGCAAGATACTCACACATCTGTATTTACCCCATTTGGCTCCCAGTCAGAGGGGGGTCAACTGACAACCCTGTGGAAAGTAGACCTGTCTAGTCTCTTTGTCTCTATTCTACTTACATATGGTTAATTAAGTTAAAGTTATCTTTAAAGTTAATCATTGCATACTCTGAGTGGATTCTACAATCATAAATTGTGGTATCATAGTCAATTGGTTAAATGAATATTTATTGGGTAGGTGTGATTTTCATTGTGCTTATACAGGATGCCATACATCTTTATGTTGACTCATATTTTGTTACAGGTACAATTGTTTTCTTTGATTCAGTGATTTAGTGAGTTAATTTTATCTCACAAGGACATGTGCTGCAGAAGTGTAATAGTATGCCCAGCTGGTGTGGAGCTGTGAAAGGGCCACAGGGGAGGAGCCTAATCTTTAGGTTTGAATAGGTAAACAATGTATGTATGCTATATTTGTGCTTGCATTTGAGTACAAATAAAGTCTTTATCTTTCATACTTCAGATCTCCCGAACTCTCTTATTGTGTCAAGTTAAATGTTGTACGAGTTTTTTCCACAACATGCTCAGCCCAACAGAGGTGACGAGATGCTAAAAATAATGCAAAATCAAAACGTTATCACTGAGCTACTGGTAAAACAACAAAGACAATCCCAGCTACCAACAAAGGACATCCCTGTCTTCAAGGGTGACGCACTGCAGTATAAATCTTTCATCAGAGCATTCGAGCACTCAATTGAACAAAAGACAGACAACGATAAGGACAAATTGTATTTTTTAGAACAATATACAGCTGGTGAACCCCAGGAGCTAGTTCGCAGCTGCGCCCACATGTCAGCTAGCAAAGGCTACTCTAAAGTGAAGAAACTGCTTCAAGAGCACTATGGGGACGAGCTACAGATCGCCAGTGCGTACATTGATAAAGCACTAAAATGGCCGCAGATCAAGTTGGATGACGGAAAACCATTAAATGCTTATGCTGTGTTCCTGGTTGGGTGTCGCAACTCTATGGAAGACATAGACTATCTGGAAGAGATGGACAACCCTACCAACTTACGGACTGTTGTATCCAAACTACCCTTCAAAATGAAAGAACGTTGGTGTGCTGAAGCTTACAACGTCAAAGAGCGAGGAGGCAGAAGAGCAAAGTTTGTTGATTTGGTGAAATACATAGACCGCAAAGCTAAAATAATGATGGATCCCCTCTTCGGTAATCTACCAGACAGCCTACCAACCACAGTTGGGAAGGTTGAACAAAAGGAAAGACATCCTTTTAAGAGAGAAGTCCGTGGAAGCAGCTTCGCTACTAACGTTTTCACAGAAGATAAAAGGCCTCAAGGAACATATGTGATGCCAGCTAATCCAGGCAAGACCAGGATCACATTTGAGAAGCCATGTTTGTACTGCCAGCAGTCTCACACTCTAGCTTCATGCAACAAAATAAAAGATCAGCCTCACAAAGAACATGTGGAGTTCCTGAAGTCAAATGGCTTGTGTTTTGGCTGCTTAACTCCCGGCCATCTCAGCAAGTTCTGCAAAAGAAGGATTGAATGCCAAGAAAGTGCGTTAAGGCATCCAGACATTTTGCACATAGTGAAAGGAGAAGGTTCTGTCTTACCTGAGAAGAGAGACGGTGCTCACGGAAACAAAGTTTCATGTGCTCAAGTTTCTGTCA
The DNA here is from genome assembly GCA_030340625.1 of Merluccius polli. Lineage (NCBI taxonomy): Eukaryota > Metazoa > Chordata > Actinopteri > Gadiformes > Merlucciidae > Merluccius > Merluccius polli. The sequence goes on along the minus strand of JAOPHQ010003696.1, from coordinate 650,319 downwards.
CGCAAGAGTCCTGTAGTTTAACTGGAAAAGCTGAATGTGTGCTGTCAATTGTACCCGTGAAGATTAAATCAAAATAGAGCGACAAATATGTGAAGACTTACGCCTTCATGGACCCGGGAAGTACAGCAACGTTCTGCACAGGAGACCTGCAAAAGAAACTGAACGTTAAAGGTAAACCAACACAAATTCAACACTGGCCTTATCTCAGTGAAGTGCGTTTGCCAGGATTGGTAGCAGATGTAGGCCTACTTATTGGAGCAAACTGTCCGAAGGCTATGGAGCCATGGCGCATTATTAACACGTGGAGGACCTTATGCCGTTAAGACTGCCATTGGATGGGTAGTGAATGGGCCCATGAGAAAGGAACTGGAGGACACAGAGAACACACCGCCTCAATGTTCAGTGAACAGGATCTCATTGATTGAAGTTGAGAAGTTACTTGTCCAACAGTATAATACTGATTTCCAAGAGCGCAACTACGATGACAAGGAAGAGTTGTCGCAAGAAGATAAACAGTTCATGCAGTCTGTGCACAAAACAGCAACTCTGGAGAACGGACATTAGAGCATTGGATTGCCGCTCAGCAACAAGAAGCTCCTAATGCCTAATAACCGTTGTGTGGCCGAGCAGCGCATAGCCAGTTTGCACAGAAAGCTCAAGAAGAATTCTGAGTTCTTTGAAGAGTACAAAGCCTTCATGGACAACATCATAAGCAAAGGCTACGCTGTCCAAGTTCCGGCACACTAGCTGAACCGTGACGACAACAGGGTGTTCTACATACCACACCACAGGGTGTATCACCCTAAGAAAAGAAAACTATGAGTGGTCTTCGACTGCACAGCCTCGTTTCAGGGCTGGTCTTTGAATGAATTACTACCGGGACCCAATCTGACCAACACGTTGGTTGGTGTCCTCTTAAGATTACGTGAAGAGCCAATAGCCATGATGGCAGATATCGAGTTTATGTTTTATCAAGTTCAGGTGCCAGAAGAAGATGCAGATCTTCTCCGCTTTCTTTGGTGGCCCAATGGTAACTTGAATGTACCCATGGAGGAATACCGGATGGCAGTGCACCTATTAGGGGCCACCTCATCGCCAAGAGTTGCTTCGTACGCACTTTGGAGGACCACAGAGCCACTGCCTCCCCAGACGCCGTTCAAACAATTCTGCAGAACTTTTACGTGGATGATTGTTTAAAGAGCATAGCTACATAAGAAGATGCTGTGACATTGGCAAGTGATCTCCGGACCTTGTGTGCCAGTGGAGGTTTTAATCTAACAAAGTGGATGAGCCACAGCCAGAAGGTGTTAATGTCCATCCCAGAAGTACACAAAGCTAGTGAAGCAAAAGACTTGGATGTAAACCATGATGCACTACCAGTCGAGAGGACTCTCGGCGTACAGTGGGATACAAACATGGATGCTTTCACTTACAGCATGAAGCTGCAAGACAAGCCGATGACGAGGAGGGGCATTTTATCTGTCGGCTTCTTGGCGCCGGTCGTCCTGTCAGCCAAACTTCTGCTAAAAGAGCTTTGTAAGGAGCAGCACAGTTGGGATGAGAGCATTGGCAAAAAACATGCTGAAGGTTGGCAAAAATGGAAAGAAGATGTTACTCACCTTACTGACTTCCACGTGAGCAGATGTTTAAAACCTCCAGACTTCGGATGCATTGCCGTAGCGCAGTTACATAATTTCTCGGATGCCTCAGAGTACGCATACGGCACTGTGACTTATCTGCTGCTAGAGAACAAGCAAGGTGGGAAACATTGCTCGTTTTTGATGGGTAAATCAAGAGTGGCTCCACTGAAGCAGGTCACAATTCCCCGGCTTGAACTGACTGCGGCAGTCTTGGCGGTGAAGATGGACAAGATGTTATGTCAAGAGCTACAACTTCCACTTCAACCGTCCACCATTTGGACAGACAGCACTACTGTACTCAGGTATATTGACAGTGAAACAGCTTGATTCAAAACTTTAGTTGCAAACAGAGTTACACTGATTCGCGAAGCCACCAAGCCGTCTCAGTGGAACTATGTCGGCACAGCAGAAAACCCTGCAGATCAAAGCCAAAACATTAATGCAAGAAGGAACATGGATTAATGGACCTTTTCGCTCGCGTTGCAAACACTGTTAGTTGACTCCAACAAGTGGTACAGAGGACGAAGAACGAGACGGAGTGCCGCTACAACAAGGTCAGAGAAATATTGTGCTCTTGCATTCTTTACCATATTATTGTAGTGGAGTAATAACTCCTTCATAGCCTCATAGTGTACTTGGAGACCTGATTTCTTCCATCTCCGCTCTTCCTACACTCCAATTTACAGCTACGAATACTCTGATTTATCCAAGGCTGCTTTGTTTGTGTAGGCTTTGACCTGACTTTAAGAGGAGCAATATTATTCAGTATGGACATACAGACCGAGTTAAAACAGTCCGTCAATTCATTGGTATGATTGTGCTCAGATAGGAGTGGGCTATGATAATTAAAAAGTTTACAGAATCTTGAGACACTTTGTTCATTAAAAATGTGAGAGCATGTAGAGTGGGGTTGGACAGTGTTAATGCTATCAATTTCACAGATAAAAACTATGCATTTATGGTCAGATACACTCATGTCTATTGATTCCACGGTGGGAACTCTCGCACCCAGGGTAAAAACAAGATCCAAGGTATGGCCACGGTTATGTGTTTGTCCACAAACGTACTGTTTAAGGATGTAGTGATGTTTAAGAAATCAGCAGCGTAAACATTTGAGGAGTCATCAACATGAATATTAAAATCACCACAAAGAACAATTCTATCATACTTTAAAACAAGAGCGGATACAAATTCAGGAAGTTCTACTAAAAAGCTGCTGATAGATTTTGGAGGGCGATAAATTAAAGCAAATAAGATCGGGTGGAGACCACCTAGTTTAAACAGGAGAACTTCAAAGGAAGAAAATTAATTACATGGTAACTGATGGCATTTGAGACGATCCCTAAAGACACTCACAAGGCCACCACCACTGTTCCTGGGTTTGCTAAAACAATCATAATGAGGAGGACACAGTTCAACAAGCTGGTATTGATCCTGAGTTTGTAACCAGGATTCAGTTAAAAACATAACATCTTAGTTGGCAGCTAAAATAAAATCATTTCAAATAAAATTTTACTGGTAAGAGATCTCAAATTGAAAAGAGCCATTTTAAGTGTAATTGGGCTGGGAGCCTTTATTGAAGGAGAAACAGTGGCTGTTGGTGGGACAGTTGTACAATTTATGTAGTGAAGATTGTTTTTGTTAACTTGCTTAGTAAACAGTCAATCACGTGGATGAGACAGCACTGTGTACTGGACGTTAGCAGACAGCATCTGAGCACCTGATTTGTTTGGGTGGATACCGTCCCTGTTAAAAAGAGACCAACGATTCCAGAACAGATTAAAATTGTCAATAAAACCCACATTGTGAGCTCTACAGGCAGACTGCAGCCAAGTATGAAGACTAAGGAGTCTGCTGAAACGACCAGCATCGCGGCCTACTGTAGCGAGGGGACCTGAGATAAAAGCAGTCTTTCCACAATGCTTTAGGAAATTGAAAAGATGGTTAAAATCAATTTTGGTCAACTCGGACTGATGAACACAATGTATAATTGAACAAGATTACTTCTTTATTCCTGAGGCAAAACATTTACTGAAGGACAATGTTTAATTGTGACTCTTAAACCATTTTGCATCATGTATTCAGATATGCAGTCTAAAAACCACTGAAGCTAACACATTTGTAGTTATGTTTTTAGCTTCAGATCAGTGCTAATGGCTTAGGGGAAAGCTGAGAATGCAAAAATCTGGTCTAAATAAAGACAGGAGGGTTGAAAGTAGGGATGCACCGAATATTCGGTAACCGAATATATTCGGCCGAATATTGCACACAAAAAAAGCCACATTCGGTATTCGGTGGAATGAGTGAAAAACAAGGCCGAATATATATATTAAATATTAGTGGTGCGTTTTAATGACGCAAGCAAACAACGTGCAGTGACGCGGCGCATTTTACTGACGCAATCAAAGAACGTGCAGTGATGCGGTAAACATAAACAAAGATGTCGGCAGTGTGGAGATATTTCAAAGTTACGGAGAACGAAAAAAGAATTGCGGTTTGCAGCGAGTGCTCAGCCGAAATATAAAGTATAGTATAAGTAAGGGATAATGCCCGACGAGGTGTCCATTAACAGAAATTTATGGATGACGCGGAGGCGTGAACCGTCTGACGTGACGCGGAGGACTGTTGCTTCCTATGGAGGACTAAAAGTGCCAAAATTAAATAAATAAATACACCATTAAATAATTACTTAAATGTGTCATTAATTAATTAAAATTGGAATTAAATACTTAAATGTGTCATTAATTCATTAAAATACCGATTAATTGTATGTAAAAAAAACACGTATATAATCATTTCACTATTTAATTAATTTACATTTACATTTCATGATTTATATTTCATGATCCTGTGTTGCAGTGCTTCATGAATTGTCAAACTGTCAAACTCGCCCATCAAAGTTGGTAGGCGGATCCTAATGCCTGATTGGTTACCCTGCACATCAAGTCAAAGCAAATCAATTCCAGATAATGGATTGATGCAGAGCTAGTTCCAATACACTGGGTGGCGCTATTCCCCTCTACGTTGGTTTAGATACTCTATTAAACAAAACTGGTCCTGCTTCCACATCCTCTGCTAAGTCTAAATCGTCTCTCACCAACTCCCTAGAAAGTTCATGAAGATCCTCAATTTTCTCTGTCCAGGCACTCTACTTCAGACCAAAGCAATGGATCAGACTAGATTAGCGTTAGCCCCACCCACTGACTTTGATGGGCGAGTTTGACAGTTTGACAATTCATGAAGCACTGCAACACAGGATCATGAAATGTAAATGTAAATCATGAAATGTAAATGAATTAAATAGTGAAATGATTATATATGTTGTTTTTTTACATAACATTAATCTGTATTGTAATTAATTAATAACACATTTAAGTATTTAATTCCAATTTTAATGAATTAATGACACATTTAAGTAATTATTTAATGGTGTATTTATTTATTTAATTTTGGCACATTTAGTCCTCCATAGCTTCCGCGAAGTCAATTCATTTCTGTTAATGGACACCTCGAAGGGCATTATCCCGCTTATACCATGGCCACTTACGAAAGAAAGACATATTTAATCAATTAATAATACTTTAATGTGTTTTAGAGTTAAAATCGTGAGGGGTTTTTTATTTTTAAGTTGAGTGGACTATTTAATATCTCCTGTATGCAGGCATTGCCAAGCAACGTGGCCATTGCGTCTTCATAGCGTCAACGTCTTTCCTAGGTGTAAATTAACACTTTTTAACCTACACCCTCCAGCCAATCAGAATCGGGTATTCACCCAGACCATGGTATAAAACAATTTAAGGGTTGTCTCAGATGTCATAGTTTCCTTCTTTTTAATTTGAAGTACTGTTATTGACAAATCTGTTCTGGTCTGGGATATGTTATGTAGTTTATGTACCTGTATAAGTGTATGAGGTTACAAGCACACTTATTGCAATTTACTGTGACGAAGTGCCAAAAGGAAAATAATTCATTTGTTGTGGGTTTATCCACTTTTATGCACTTCTTTTTTCTTTTGGGAATGCACTTCTATTCAAATATTCAAATGTCAGAATATTAAATAAACATTTATTTTGTTTGAAAATCATGTCTAAAAATGTATTTTATTTATGCAATATTTAAAAAAATAATGAAAAACTTAACCGCATTCGGTATTTGGTATTATTCGGTATTCGGCTTCGGCTTCGGCCAAAAATGTTCTATTCGGTGCATCCCTAGTTGAAAGGCTTTGAAACACTTTGGTTTGGACTTCACGCTGGGCTAATTGCAAAGAGCAATGTTTGTTTTATCAATGCTTCCACTCCCAATGCTCATGATCTCAGCCCAAAGACATACACACGCAGGCACACACACGTATGCACACAAACACACACACAGGAAAAATATTAGCATTTTTGCTCAAGCTTTTGTACGCAACGGTTAGAGGTGGAAGTGGCCAACAAATAAGATGAAACAGTTGATACTAGTTATGAATCAGTTTAGATGAACTGACCCCTCAAACTTTCAGCCTCATAAATATCATGTCTCGGCAGACCTAAGTGCTTGTAAAGGGACTACAAGAATATATCGAAGACATTTTTTTTTAATGATACCTAATCTTCTGCTGCTAAACGAGCCATTTTTCTTCCATTATGCAATTCCCTATACTCCTCTCTTCTGGCTCATTGAACTTGAGTGATGGAGAAATAAAAGGTGATCGGGGGTCATGGCAAGGTCGACAGTGGGTGATCGTTGTTTAAAAAAGTGCCATGGCTCATAAAGGTGATGGGGTTTACCCCCCCTCACCCCACGTCACTTTAGGTAGGATGGGGCGAGGTTAATAGACAGACAGAAGGGGGTTGTGAACCCGGGCCCATTGCATCGATTAGCTGACCGCTGAGAATGTAAGATGTCCCCCCCGCTGCCTCTCCCATCCCACCCTGACGCGCTATGCTGTCACTGATGTGGCTAGCCCCAGATGTTCTGAATGTAACACTTACCTGAGTCGCTATAGACCAGTTTCTAATGCACAGAAATACACTTCCATCTCTCTGCTGGTTGCATCTGTTGTCATGTACTACAGCTAGCTAGCACCATTTTACTGAATGGTCTTGTTGTAATGTAGCTTGTCAGTTGTTTTTGTTTTTTACTTTTTGGTTATTTTTTAACTTGGTGGTGGCCGTAACGTTTAACCTAGTTGTACACCCTATGGTAGTATGCTATTGTTTGTTGGTATTTACATATAAAATGTACATGCACTCTTACTCTTAATATAGTACACTAGCAATTAGGACCACTGAAAACATGTATACTGTACATTTAATTAAACTAGGCTGAACAAATTATATTTAAAATTCATTTGGAATTTTTGTTGTTGTTATTAAAACAATATGATGGCTAAATTAATTAATCTTAGATTGACCAAAAACAAAAAAAACAATTGTCGCTTGTGGGTAATTTCATTGGGGATGTTGGCAATAATGTCCTTTAATTGAACTGCACAATTGCCTTCTCTCTTTTTCTCATCAGGTAGACAGTGGCTCTTACCCAGACTTACCCAAATCCTCCACCAAAAGCAAAACCAAACATAATGCTGTGCTTTTATCACTTTATTGTGTAACTCTATTAAATACCTAAAATTAAGTAGAAAAGCAAGGAATTGCAATAAAAAGCAGTAATGGATCTATGAACTTTTTATGGCTGTTGACAACGAGCAGAAAGAAATGTAATCATCAGAATTGTGTATTGTTGTACCACAGACTTGCAGACATCATCAAGTCACTACTCACACTCCCTTTATCCACTTGCCACCTTCAAGTAGAGATCAACAGTGTGGAAGGGGTGATACGGGCATTTCCAGTCTGTTCTGTCCATCTCAAACTAGTGATGGACATTCCGACTCTTTTCAGTGAGTCAGATCATTTGGCTCAGCTCACCAATAAGAGCCGGCTCTTTCGGCTCCCTTTGTTAATAAATGTTTTCCTATATACAATGTGTTAATATTGGTTGTTTTGTTGTCTCACAAATCAGACTTTTGATTCACTTCTGAAGTCTGATGGCAGATGGGCTCAAATCTGGGTGAACCGGGCGTTTCACTTCCTTTTGCTTCATATTTGTTTTTCCATCAATCATGTTGTTGGAGGTGGGGATCTGTAAGCGCGTGATTGAACACAAACTCGGACAGCGCTAGTAAACTGTAAAAAAGCTTCAAATGAACACCGTAGACTGGCCACTGTAGAAATACACTTAATAAAATCCCCTTCTGAAAGCTTCATCCACTTGTGTGGATACATTTCCTTGGTAGAATATCTCCGTTACGAAACAGGAAACAATGCGTAACTCCACCCCTTGCAGTTTCTGGTTTCCGGCCCAGGCTCTGTGCCGTCTACCCCAGAAGTTCTGCTCTCACATCGTAAGACTGCTTGATCCCAGATGAGTTGTTTAGTGCCACCCATTTAATGTGATAATGAATTTTATAATAGTTGTGTCTTTGTTTTACGATGTGCTGGGTATTATTTAATTTTGTTGGATGAAATTATACATGTCATGGCTGGACATTAGGCTACATTATTGAAAATGTGGACTACGTCAGTTGTTCTGATTATTAGTAATTTCTTGGAACAGTTGTGAAGGAGGAATTTATCTAATGTATTTTTAAATCAGATTTTGTGAAAAACATGTGCCTACACTTTACTGCTAAATAATATGTATAAAAACATATCTTTCTTCTCTTCAGATAGGTCAGTCGGCTCCAATAGTTAACCCAGAGCTGACTCGTTCCACGACCCATCACTATCTCAAACCCATTGTCTCACACTGACCATGATGTAACATGTTCAATTAACCCCCACATGATAGCTTTCAGTTCCTTGTATTTTCTCTGTAATAATAACCTCAGTATCATGCCCTCCAAATCTACATGCCCCAGCACCAAACATCCCAATACAGAGCCTAATACAAAAATAAGAGTAGACCTGCTGGGACTTTTTTTGTGTTTCCTATGCTTCCAGTAATCATTCTTTCATAAAATAGGATGGGATTTTTTTGGGAAGATACAGCCAAACAGGCTCATCATCTGAGGACACATGAAACAAACTAACTTCAAATGTAACGAGAGAGAAAGAGAGAGAGAGAGAGAGAGAGAGAGAGAGAGAGAGAGAGAGAGAGAGAGAGAGAGAGAAACAGAGATTGATATTAACCCTGGTCCACAGCCATTTAGAACCTTTCAGAGGGGAAGCGATAGGCTGTTGCTGTGTGAAAACAGATACTAAAATATATACTGTATGTTTTCAAGTTGATTTAAAAAATAAGTGCTGTGAAAAAGAAGTACATATTTTCATCCATTTTCATCCTCTGTGTTTTGAGTCTTTAATGGCTGGAAAACAACAACAAAATCCTTTTACCAATCTCTGAATCAGAGGTTGAGTTAAGATAAGTGTTAGCTGCTCAGTGTGGGTGTTAGTCAAATGAAAGCAGATTTGTTATCACATTCTATTACACAAGTGTGAATGGTGCATGCTGGGGAGAGAGACAGACAAATGGATGTACTGTGTAACCTCAAGGCAAAGCATTACTCAACTGTGGATTATTTTTGATTGTTTGCTTATTAGGTAGAAGTGAATTCACTCCACGGAGGCCCAAACAACATAGTTAACAATTCATTTAAATTTAGGATAATAATTAGGAAGCAATAAATATATTTGTTGTAAGAACTCTCAGGGCCCTGCCCATAAAACTTAAACATGGGGGTAGGAGCGCTAGATATGTATGTATGTATGTATGTATGTATGTATGTATGTATGTATGTATGTATGTATGTATGTCGGTTCAACGAGACTACTTATACACAATATGTGCATAATGTATAAAGTTGTATCATTTTAACTTTTTGGAAAATACCCAATAAAATCTGTTTTAAAAAAGAGTTTAAAAAAAAAATATATATATTTTTTTTTGGGCTAGTTTGTTCTGGTTGTCGTTTGGGGGGATACAAATTGATGGATAGTTGCTATTGACTTGACATGTTGATTATATAACGAAATTCAGTCAATAGTCAGATAACAAACAAAATTGATTATATGTGGATATGTTCTTGATAACCTCATTGAGTGTCAACTTACACAATGTTGACATGTCAAGTGAGCGTCAACTGACACTAAACTGAGACAATGTTGATACTCAACTGTGGACTATCCAGGTAAAGTGTTAGGGCTATTTAATATTATAGTCCATACATAACCTTTCGTAGCTAGGGTCTTCTCAGGGGAAATCAGTCTACCATGAAGTGAGATTTCTGTGACAAATTATGTGTGTCCATAGAAATTACCTTTCTTAATCCACATGGTTCAACCCTCAATTCTGGATAGATAACCTAAGGTGTTTCAGCCCAAGTGAGTGGGACAACTTCTGAACATGTAGGACACAAAGTCCATGCCACATTTAAAGTGATACTTCTCCAAAGTTAACATGCAGGCAGAGCTGCCAAGCATCACGCTTTGAGTGTGACAGTCACGCAATTTGACCCATTCTCACACCACACGCCACACTTGACATTTCTCACGCTTATTTCCCCATTCAATACTCTATATTCATTTTTTTAATGATAATAAACTTTGGTCCTCGCGGCTTGCCGTAGTTCGAGTAACTCTGATTGACTGACCTAGATAACCAATCCCAAACCAATCCATCAGTCATTTGTGCCTAAATCTAACCAACCACGGAAGGCACCACGCAATATAAACCAATCAGAAGCAACGTAAGGCGGGGCTTGGCATCTCTAACTACCTTTCACACACAACAGCGCCGACATTTAAAGGTCTCATTCCGCGAGAAACAGTTTAATACTTGTTTTTGTTGAAATACTATAGGTCTCACCGAGTTGCATGTGCGTGCTGCGCGTGAAAACGTTCTTCTACCCCCATTGCCTGTATTTGGCAATGAAAGAACAGAGAAAAAAACACTGAGAAAAATCAGCGGATGAGAAAAGCCCCACGGATTGATGTCAGTCCGTGAATTAGTATTCATGGCCTCGCCTCCGCTACCGCCCACCGAAAGTCAGGAAGTAGCAGGACTGTGCAACAGCACAGTCGCGATTCTCGACTCGTCTCGCACTAGTTGAATATGGAGCGGAAAAATCCTCACTGCGCACTGGAGGTAGCGTCACAGTGCTGTTAGCCAACCAGAGGCGAGTTCATTAGCATGTCATGCATATTCATGATGAGAGGCGAAATCGTGTCGTTCGCCCCCCCCACCTCCCCCACCAAACTAAAACAGCATGAAACAGGCGCGGCAGAGCATTTTTTTTAACCAAAACCGGTACTGAGGGTATTTATTAACACTAGAGACCACCGCAAAATTAATGAAAAAACGATGAGATGAGACCTTTAAAACCCACTTGACGTTCTCCTGCTTGCACAGTTTTCTCTGTGGTTGGACTGAACAAAACCAAAACCCGAAACAGTTTGGCTCTTGAGGGAACTCTATCATCCATCATGACAGTGAAGATGGCGAGCCTTGAGCCACAGTGTTTTAAGTGGGAGCCCCCTGCCTTTGTCATCAAGGCATCAAAATCTGCGACAAACACCTGTCCCCAGCTAAAGGATGGAGAGTTGGTTGAAATGAAATATTGACAAATAAATGTATTTCGTCAAAATTCTTGGTACAATTTTAATTTCTAATTTCTGGTTAATTAGGGAGAACAGCTGGCATGGAGGTGAGGACATCAGTCTTAAGGTATAAATCGACGTTAAAACAGGCCAAATCGATGTTAAAAAAGGCCACATTTTTTTCGCCGCCGCCGATTTTTTTCAGCCGTCGGTGGCTGAACGCATCGACACTAATGTCTCACTCTTGTCATTTTCTGAAACTTGGCAGCCCTGTGCAGGCATGGCATAGACAAACACTTCACTTTTTTTGTTTGTTTGATCATTATTGATGAGACAAAATAAATGTATAAGAGCAATACGCACACATAATAACAGTTTGTGGTATTGTTGTTGGATAATGAATTGAATGAATTTCGTTGAGGTTGCACTCTACTGAATTGCATTATGGACAGTAGGTAGTGAGTTTTTGCTGCAGCAAACACAGACTTAGCCGGTAATGGTAAAAAAAAACATGACGAAGAGTGATTATAAGCAACTTTTCGGACCCCACTATGAAAGTGGAAAATGCTTTGCTATACCACTGCAGCCAAGGAGGTCCATGATTATTAACATCGAACATTTCCGCAATGTTTTTTTAGTCCGCGGTAGTTTCCACCAATGTACACATAGGTCTGTGTAGGCCATACCTGGGCAGGTATACACCGCTAGACAGGGACTCGCTATATTATGTGCAGTAATTTGTGGCGTGAATATCTATGAGTATCCAATATCTTTCTAACTTTATAATGTAACGACTATTCGAAAATTCGAAAATCATGACCCATCCCTAGACGCTACTTGGCCATTCCAGCTTACAGTACCCCTAGCGAAAGGGTTTTCATTCTGGCTGGGAATACCATCACCCAACAGCGATCAAGCCTTCATTCTGCCCACGATGCCCTCATCTTTTTACATGCAAACCAGGAACGTAAAGGCAAAGACTGTGAATAAATTATTCTTTTTTGTTATCGTAAGCTTAAGTTGACCATTAATGCATAAATAGATAAAGATTAGAGAAGTGAGTTTGTGATGAGAAGGTCGCTGGTTCAATCCCTGGACCGGCAGGATAATTCTAGGTAGGGAAAGTGAAAAAGCAGAGCTTGCCCCTCCCTCATTACCACCACTTGTGCCCTTGTGCAAGGCCCTTAACCCCACCTGCTCCAGTTGACCTGCTCAATGGTCAACAGGTCAGACTGTGGTTGTACTGGGTAGCTTTCCAGCTGTGAATGTGATCAGGGTGTTTCTGCAAAAAAGAGGCTTCCTCTCAGTTAAACTTCCCTGAATGAATAAAGGTTAAAAAAAAAAATAGAGTTGGTGGTGTGGGCCCTACGTCCGGGCGGATGTAGATTTTTCTTTAGATTCATCCGTGGATTTTTCTGTTGTGCAGTTAAATTGGAGATCTATCAAACAATTTAAGGTGGATGTTTTGTTAAAACTTAACTCCTTATAGTCTTGTTTTCTGCCGAGTTGCAGGCTATTGCTTTGATTTGTAGGCCTATGCCAAACAAATGTATTGCTGTACATTTTTTTTCTCCCCATGTAATTGCTGACATGCAATCAGACATTTTGAATGTTGGATTATATATTTTCATTACATAATATAATAGGCCTGTTACTGTATTATTTGTAGACAGTCGTGAATATGCACTATATACTGTAACTGGTTGTCAATCTTTTCAATACAAGTTGCTCATTTTTTAGACAGCCCTTCCATCTCCGTGTGTTTTTTTGTGTGTGTATATAATGACGTCATTGATGACTAATCGAAGTCTTGTCGACTTCATTGATAGAAAGGTCAACAAAAATGGCGTACATGAAAATGGCCGCATGAAACCAGGCAAAGAGCCGCATGCGGCTCGGGAGCCGTGGGTTGGCCACCCCTGGTCTATTGGCATAAAGGAGGCCACCATAGTCCAGCACAGGTAAGAAAGTTGCCGACACAAGGTATTTTCCTGCTGGAAAACCAGCCACTTAACAAAGCATAATTTAACATATGGATTACCACATCAACCCGTTACTATTCAGCCACAAAATCATAAAGTCATAGCACAGCAACCACTTACACCTTTCAGGCTCCAAGTCCTTCCCCTGTGGACTGCCCCTATAACCTCAGAATTAGAACTTTTTGAAAACATACGATTGAAAATGGTGCCAGATATGAAAATCCTCCTACCAAAATGGGTTGGGAAAGGGCGATAGGTATGCATTTTGTCATACATATTTAGAATATATTAAGCTACCCGTTGGCTAACTATGCCAATTGTATGACATTGTTCCCGCTCTACACGTCTTAGGTCCATGTTAGAGAAATAACATGGACCTTCAAAGCTACACAGCAACACTTTCTTTCAACTAACCTGAATGAGGTGTATAATTGCCGTATCAATAAGGTTGGGTTTGTTTCCATGGGTTTGTTTCCATGGTGATTCTCATTGGGGGACTTTGGGATGACGTCGCTGCACCTCACTTTGTTCCCCATAACCCCCTTGTGTCACCTTAAAGAAACTCATCCCTAACCACCGCTGCCCTTATTGATCTGTATTAATGCTGGGCCAAGGAGCCTGTGCTATCGACGTTTCTGGATGGGAGTGGCAAACAATATCTTCCTCACCCATCCATCCATTGTCTCACCCGCCCATTCATTTCCTGGAACCCCCACAGTCCAAACTCTGGGTCTCCTTGGGCTTTTGGAGGCTCTGAAATGTATATGACACAGCCATTATAGGGGTAGGTGGGGGGAGTGTTCAGATATGAAAGACCTGAAGGTTTTCAGGCTGCAGGCGACAAGGTAAATACAGTGTTTAGCCATCAGCAAAGCTCATTGATTTGAACCACAAATAAGTAACATGGAAACAATGCAATTCAGCAACTCACAGCATATAATCCATACATGTTATCTTCTTTTCTTTCATTTTTCTGTATGCATCGCAACTCGCAGACACAACAAATTCCTCCCAGCACCTGTAATGACTGGGGAAAAAAATGGTGGTGGAGGGTTGAGGCGGGGCCTGGGACATTAAGTGGCTAATCAATACGCTGCTCGGATTTGTCTCGTCACATTAAGCACCACATCTAATATAAGCTGTGCTCGTCGATTGCTTAGCCTATATCATTTAATTACCTAGCGATGTGTTACAGCCGGCTTGGCAAAGTCATTAACGCTTAAGAGAGAAGTAGCCGTTCACGCTCTCTCCCCTGTATCCTTTCTTCTAATCCGCGTTGATTACACTTAATACGCAGTCGCCTCAGAAACATGATGTACAATTAAAATAAAATCTGCCTTGCAGTTATTCATCTCAATGAGTAAAACCAAAATATTGAAGATTTTTGGTTTTATTTAGAGAAAGGTTGATTGATTGTTTTTGATGCTAGAAGTTATTTTGCCAGATTTACTTTTATTGAGAGAAGTAGACTCATCCTACCATATAATTCCAATTACTATGGAGCATCACTCGCTATCATTTATATTGAAATACAATGGGGCCATATACACACACAATATACCTGCAAACACAAATGGAAATCCACATACACATCTGAGCTCACACTTCTTAGCTCTTTAAAGAAAATCTTCCATTTGATTATTTGCAACACTCGTGTGCACAGACCGCTATCTGGCCTCTAAGCAAATATTCAGTTTTTACTTCATTACTATGAAAGCTAGTCTATCGATTAGTCCCACACTAAAATCCTTTGAGTCATAGCAGCATCCATCTTTCTCTGGGCAGTCGAGACAAGGTATCCATTGTCTCTCTCTCTACTTCTCTCTATTTATCTGGTGCCAGGCAATTAATATTGTTTATTGGTATTAATTCCACTTCCAGCCGACTGGTTGTGAAACGGATTTACTTGGTATGGTGTTATTGTTTTTTGGAAATGTTTACATTAAAAAAAAAGAAGTTTTTTGTATTATTAATTTTGATGTAATTGTGAAATGCTGCTACTGTTGTGGTGGCACGATAGCTGCTGGACCCAATAGCGGAACACAGAGACGGTACAGGAGTGGAGTGAAGATGAACAGGTTTATTGGATGAATCAGGAACGATGCAGAGGGGGGGGGGGGGGAGGAAGCAGGTTGGCGAGTGGGGGTGGATCGGCTGGAAGGAGTGAGGCGGGCAGGCTGGGGGTGAAGGTCCACAAACTAAGAAAAAGAGAACAAAAGGTGAGGCATGGAAAAATCAGCACAAGAACTGCTAGAAAAAGAGTATACACTGGAGCCAGGCACGAGTAACTACCACGGTGTCTAGTAGTACGATCTGGCGACGACCTCAGGGAAACCAGGTGTATTTGAAGGGGAGTTGATGAGTTGATGCGGACCAGGTGTGAGCAGTAGACAAGCAGGGGGTGTGGCCGAAACAGGAGGAGAACACACAGCACCACACTGTGGCCATGACAGCTACTTGTGATGTAAATGGCTTTTTTTTAGAACAAAAAAACGCACCACGTATCACAATAGACCCTCTGTGATTGACACTATTGCTAATAAAAACAATTATAAGGTCTGTTCTGAATGAGCTACTATATAGGTACAGGTCTTAATGGTGTTTGCCACACAACCTTTCATTTACACTTTTAATTCTTCAAGGAAGGCTGTGGCGTGGTAGATGCCACGGGGTTCTCCAATAGGGAATCACACCAGCCGGTTTACGTTCGAACATGTTTTATTTTCAATATACAATGATCACGCACACCGGCGTCGCCGCCGGCCCAGCTCTGGCTCCGTTCGCCGACCCGTGTGCTTGGGTCCGGTCCTCCCAGGTCCAGCACGCTACTGCGTTTATAAAGGGAGAGAGTGATTAGTTACAATGGAACCCAGGTGTGCCAATCACTCTCACCTGGCGCGGCTCTCCCGAGCCCTCTCCACAGCTCCCCCTTGCGGCTGATGCACCACGCCCCCCCACATACCTCCACCGCCTGATTTAGGCCGGGGAGCCATCCGGCCTAACCCACTCCCCCCCTCCTCCCCATGGGAACGGGAAAGGAAGTCGGCCACAACCACCTGCGCCCCCGACCTATGGATCACCCGGAAGTTGAATGGTTGCAGTGCCAGATACCACCGGGTGATCCGGTTGTTCACATCTTTCATACGGTGGAGCCACTGGAGAGGAGCGTGGTCCGAGCAGAGGGTGAATGGGCGCCCCAGCAGGTAATACCGCAGGGCATCGACCGCCCACCAGATGGCCAGGCACTCCCTCTCCACGGTGCTGTACCTGGCCTCCCTTTCAGAGAGCTTCTGGCTGATGTACAATACCGGGCGGTCGAAGCCCTGTACCCTGCTGGGACAGGACGGCCCCCAGCCCTCTGCCCGACGCATCAGCCTGCAAGACAAATGGGAGAGAGAAGTTAGGTGTGTGGAGGAGGGGCTCCCCACAGAGGGCCTGCTTTACCCTCTCAAGCGACTCCTGGCACTGCTCCGTCCACTGGACCGGATCTGAGGCACCCTTTCGGGTGAGGTCGGTCAAGGGACTGGTCAGCTTCGCGAAGTTTGGAATAAATCGCCGGTAATAGCCGGCCAGCCCCAAAAACCGCCGCACCTCTTTTTTTGTCTTGGGCCTTGGGCAGGCTGCAATCGCTGCTGTCTTATCTACCTGCGGACGCACCTGCCCACCGTCCAAGTGGTACCCCAGATACCGTACCTCCTTCCGTCCAACTGCACACTTCTTCGGATTGGCCGTGAGCCCCGCCTGCCTCAGTGACTCGAGCACCGCAGCCACCTGCTGCACATGCTCCGCCCAGGTGCCACTATGGATGATCACATCATCCAAATAGGCGGCAGCATATGCAGCATGTGGACGCAGCACTCTGTCCATGAGGCATTGGAATGTGGCTGGGGCCTCGAACAATCCGAACGGAAGTGTGACAAATTGGTACAACCCGTACGGAGTGGAGAAGGCCGTTTTCTCCTTAGACTCTGGAGATAAGGGAATCTGCCAGTAGCCTTTGGTTAAATCCAGCGTTGTAAAAAAACGAGCCGTGCCCAGGCGATCTAGGAGTTCGTCCACCCGGGGCATAGGATAGGCATCAAACCGTGAAACCTCATTCACCTTGCAATAGTCCACACAGAACAGAACACCAGGCACTTTTGGACTCTTCTATTACCCCCATCTCCACCATGGCTTTCAATTCTGCCTGAACCACTTTTCTCTTGTGCTCAGGTAACCGATAGGGCCGTGAACGCACCGTCACACCCGGGTGAGTCTCAACCCGGTGTTGAATAAGGCTTGTGCGTCCCGACCGGGGGGAGAACACATCCGCATAACGTTGTTGCAACCTGTCTATGTCTGCTCTCTGGGACGGTGAAAGCTGGTCCCCACAAAGGAGCGAGGCAGGATTGGTCGATTTTAGTACCTCTGGCCCCAACTCATCTCTTTCTGTAATTACCGTCACCAGAGAAACAGGCTCCGCCTCTCTCCACGCTTTAAGGAGGTTGAGGTGATACATTTGTGTCGCCCCTCCCCTGTCACCCACTCGCCGTGTGACCACAAAGGGTCCTTGCCACTTGGTGAGTAATTTGGAGTTAGACGAAGGGAGTAATACAAGCACTTTATCTCTCGGTGAAAATTGTCTTAGCCTAGCTCCTCTATTGTACAGCCGCTGCTGCCGTTCCTGGGCCTGTAGCAAATTCTCACGTGATAACTGTCCTAGTGTGTGGAGTTTTGCTCTCAGGTCCAGGACGTACTGCACCTCGTTCTTACTCGGGCTCGGACCCTCCTCCCAGCTTTCCTTAACCAGGTCCAAAACCCCACGTGGTGTCCTGCCAAACAGTAGTTCAAAGGGAGAAAATCTCGTGGAGGCCTGGGGTACCTCGCGCACTGCAAACAACAGAGGGTCTAGCCACCTATCCCAATTACGACTATCCTCGTGCACGAACTTACGGATCATGGACTTCAAAGTCTTATTCAGGCGCTCCACGAGGCCGTCCGTTTGGGGGTGGTATACCGTGGTTCGAATTGACTTGATGCCCAATAATCCGTATAGTTCTCCCAGTGTCCGTGACATAAATTGTGTGCCTTGGTCAGTCAGGATCTCTTTCGGGATCCCGACTCGGGAGATAACTTGAAACAGTGCCTGCGCCACACTCTTTGCAGAGATGGTGCGCAGCGGCACTGCCTCCGGATATCGCGTTGCGTAATCCACCAGAACTAACACAAATCGATATCCGCGTGTGCTCCGGTGAAATGGCCCGATGCGGTCCATCCCGATGCACTCGAACGGCACCTCCATTAGAGGTAATGGCCACAGCGGCGCTCTCGGGATGGCCGGCTGGTTAACCAGTTGGCATTCGGGACTAGACGCGCACCAGCGGCGCACGTCTGCCCAAATGCCTGGCCAATAGAATCGGGCCATTACCCGGTTCAGTGTCTTCTCACACCCCATATGTCCAGCCATTGGGTTATAATGAGCCGCCTGGAAAACTATTTCCCGGTGGCTCTTCGGTACCACCAACTGTGTAGTTATTTCCTCTGTCTGAGTGTCACGACTCACTCTGTATAGTCTGTCCCTACGCAATGAAAAATGTGGATACGTTAACGCTGCGTCAGGGCGCACCATGTGACCATCAATTATTATCACTTGGTCAAAGGCAAAGCATAGAGTATCGTCACGAGACTGCTCGAGTGGAAAATCCTCCATGGAGTCGAACACGGGAACCCGCGGAGCCTCCTGTGAAGGCCCCGCCTGTTACGCCACGTCCCGCTACACGGTCCAACACCCACCTCTAGTGGCTGCTGGTCGTAACTGGTCCTCCTTCCCGCAACCAACCTGTTGGCAATTGCTAATCTACGTTCGCTACTTAAGCCGGATCCTCAATCAGCCGGTGCCAGTTAGTTGTTTCCCTAGCCTACTAGCAATTCTCAACCAGCCAGTCTGTCTACTCGTCCCTCGCCCCGCCTGCACGATTGTCCTCCCGGTTCCAGACCCCCCGCCTGCCTGACTACTCGTCCCTCGCCCCGCCTGCACGATCGCCCTCCTGGTTCCAGACCCCCCGCCTGCCGGACTACTCGTCCCTCGCCCCGCCTGCACGATCGCCCTCCCGGTTCCAGACCCCCGCCTGCCTGACTACCCGTCCACTGTCTAGCCCTTGTCCACCTGATTGCCTGCCCAGTACCAGACCCCCGCTCGCCTGACTTCCCGAACGATCATCCAATAAATTCCTTTGCCTTTTACCCTGTCTCCGCCTCCCTGTGTCCAGCCTTTGGGTCCCAGTTTCTTGTACCGTAACAGTACGAACTGGCCATCATGGACCCAGCTGACGCAGAGGGGTTCAGGGCAATGATCTCCCACCAAGGGACTCTCTTGGGCCAACACGATCGGGCCCTGCAGGAGATCGCCACCGCCCTCCGTGAGCTGACCCTAGCCGTCAGTTCTCAGCCCCCCGTCGCCCCAGAACCACCAGCCCCCGCCCCGAGTCCGTCGGCTTCTCCCCGGGAACCGACCATCCCAGCCCCCCAAACGTTACGGAGGGGACCTAGGATCCTGCCGGTCATTTCTTACCCAGTGTTCCCTTGTCTTTGAAATGCAGCCCCAGACCTACCCCACCGAGAGATCAAGGATAGCTTACCTGATCGGTTCGCTGAGTGGCGAGGCTCTCGCGTGGGCTGCGGCGGTGTGGAAACGTGGGTCTGCGGTCTGTCATAACTACAGCGCCTTCACGGAAGACATGCGGAAGGTCTTCGATCATCCTGTCCGGGGCAAGGAGGCCTCCCAACGTCTCCTGCAGCTTCGCCAGGGATCACGCAGCGTCGCCTCCTTTGCAGTCGAGTTCCGGACCCTCGCTGCTGAGAGCGGCTGGAACGAGGAAGCGCTGCAGGGGGTCTTCCAAAACGCGCTCAGTAGCGAGCTAAAGGACCGTTTAACCTCCTGGGAGGAACCCACGAACTTAGACCATCTTATTTCTCTTGCGATTCATTTGGACAATCGTTTGCGCGAACGACGCAGAGAGAGAAGCACCCACTCATTCGCCACGCCCCCTTTCGAGTCACCGGCTGCAACTCAGTCCTCCCTCCTGGTCGCCGTTCCACCTCGCTATGTGCGGTCCTCTTCCCCCGAGCCGATACAGATCGGACGCACACACCTTACTCCCGAGGAGAGGGAACGTCGTATCCGATCGGGAGCTTGTTTGTATTGCGGCACTTCAGGTCATCTTCGATCCGGATGTCCCGCCCTCTCGGGAAAAGAACGGGCTCGTCAGTAACCCGAGGGATACTGGCGAGTCGCTCTCGTAATCCCTCAGTCTCCCGTCCCCCCCTAGAGGCCGTCCTTTTGTGGCAAGACCAAACCCTCCCGCTCTCCATTCTCCTGGACTCCGGAGCTGATGATAGTTTCATCGATCAGGAATTGGTTAGGCGACTGAGGATAAACACCATTCCTCTCGATCTCCCAATCGAGACCCAGGCGCTAGACGGGAGGACCCTCACACGGGTGGAACGCCGCACCGTTCCGCTCAACCTGCTAGTTTCTGGGAATCACCATGAGACCATATCCCTCCTGGTGATTTCCAGCCCCTTCTCCCCGGTTGTTCTGGGCTACCCCTGGTTTCGGACTCACAACCCTCAGATCGATTGGGGAACCGGGCGCATCCTGTCATGGAGTACCCATTGCCTGTCCCAGTGCTTGCGGTCCGCTCAGGCCCCTCGGGCGACAGAGCTCGAGTCCGTACCCGAACCTCCTAACCTGTCCTCCGTCCCGGAAGTGTACCACGACCTCGGTTCAGTAAGTCCCATGCCTTGACCTTGCCCCCCCACCGCCCTTATGACTGCGCCATCGACCTCCTCCCCGGAGCCCCCCTTCCTAGCAGCCGTCTGTTCAACCTCTCCCGCCCAGAACGCGAGTCAATGGAGGAGTACATCGGGGAATCCCTCGCCGCTGGAATCATCCGCCCTTCATCGTCACCTGTTGGAGCGGGTTTCTTCTTCATAAGTAAGAAGGATAAATCGCTTCGCCCCTGCATCGACTACCGTGGTCTGAATGACATCACTGTGAAAAATAAATACCCCTTACCACTCATCAGCTCCGCCTTCGTCCCCCTCCATGGAGCCTCCGTTTTCTCCAAATTAGATCTGCGCAATGCATATCACCTGGTCCGCATTCGGGAGGGTGACGAATGGAAGACGGCTTTTAATACCCCTTTGGGCCACTACGAGTATCTGGTTATGCCCTTCGGCCTCACCAATGCCCCCGCAGTGTTTCAGTCTTTGGTTAATGATGTCCTCCGGGACATGTTGAACCACACCGTTTTCGTCTATATCGACGATATTCTAATCTTTTCAAAATCCATGGAGGAGCACAGGGTCCATGTCCGACAGGTTCTGCAGAGGCTGTTGGAGAACAGGCTGTATGTCAAGGTGGAGAAGTGCGAGTTTCACGTCCCATCCATTTCCTTCTTGGGGTATATAATCAGCCAGGGCCAGGTAGAAATGGATCCCTCTAAGGTCTCTGCGGTGGCCGAGTGGCCCACTCCCTCAACCCGCAAGAGATTGCAACAGTTCCTTGGCTTTGCCAATTTCTACCGTCGATTTATACGCGGTTACAGCCAAATCGCGGCACCCCTCACGGCCTTGACTTCCACCAAGAGCCCCTTTGCTTGGACGCCGGAGGCGGAGACCGCCTTTCAGGGCCTCAAACAGCGGTTCGTATCCGCTCCCATCCTCACCCAACCTGATCCTTCACTCCAGTTCGTGGTGGAGGTCGACGCCTCGGACACCGGAGTGGGCGCGGTTCTCTCCCAGCGTTCCTCCTCCGACCACAAGCTCCATCCCTGCGCCTTCTTCTCTCGAAGGTTGTCCCCGCCGGAGCGCAATTACGATGTAGGCAACCGAGAGCTCTTAGCGGTCAAGCTTGCCTTGGAGGAGTGGCGACATTGGTTGGAGGGCGCAGAGCTTCCTTTTATTGTTTGGACCGACCATCGCAATCTCGCTTACATCCAATCGGCAAAGAGGCTAAATTCCCGTCAGGCCAGGTGGGCCTTATACTTTGGTCGGTTCAACTTTTCCCTCACCTACCGTCCCGGCTCCCAGAATGTCAAGCCGGATGCTCTGTCCCGCCTTTACTCTCCTGAGGACCCCGGCACTGACCCCGAGACCATTCTGCCACCCACTTGCCTCATTGCCACTCTCACCTGGGAGGTGGAGTCTGCTGTTCGTCTGGCGCAGAGGCAACAGCCGGACCCCGGTCTCGGCCCCCCCAACCGTATGTTCGTCCCTGACGCGGTAAGGTCTAAGGTATTGACCTGGGCGCACTCCTCCCGGCTTACCTGCCACCCAGGTATCACCCGCACCTTGGATTTCATCCGTCAGCGTTTTTGGTGGTCCACCATGGACAAGGACGTCCGCTCGTTTATTTCGGCGTGTGCAACTTGCGCCCGGAACAAGACCTCGACCAGCCCCCATTCCGGTTTACTACAGCCCCTACCCATCCCTAGCCGCCCTTGGTCACACATCGCCCTTGACTTCGTCACTGGTCTACCCACGTCAGAGGGCAATACCACCATCCTTACCGTGATTGACCGTTTCTCAAAGGCCGCCCACTTCATCGCCCTTCCCAAGCTTCCCACCTCAAGGGAGACCGCCGACCTCCTGGTCAAGCATGTATTCTGCCTGCATGGCATCCCCGCGGACATTGTTTCAGACAGAGGCCCCCAGTTCACCTCACAGGTATGGCGGGCATTCTGCAAGGCTCTTGGCGCCACTTCCAGCCTCTCCTCTGGGTTTCACCCCCAGTCTAACGGTCAATCGGAACGAGCCAACCAGGAGATGGAGGCGGCACTTCGCTGCATCACCCACGCCAGCCCCACCACCTGGAGCTCGCAGCTGCCCTGGGTTGAATACGCCCATAACACACTGTTAAACGCATCCACAGGGTTATCCCCATTCATGGCCTCCCTGGGTTACCAACCTCCCCTGTTCCCTGATCTGGAGGAAGAGATTGCAGTCCCCTCTGTCCAAACCCATCTGCGCAGATGCCGGCGCATCTGGAAACGGACACGCACTGCACTACTCCATGCATCCTCTCGCTCCCAAATTCAGGCTAATAAGCGGCGTCGACCTGCACCCGAGTACGCCCCCGGGCAAGGGGTTTGGTTGCGGGCTAAGGATCTTCCCTTGAAGGGGATTCCTCCCAAACTCTCCCCACGCTTCATCGGCCCCTACACCATCTCCAAGGTGGTCAATCCCTCTGCGGTTCGCCTGAACCTCCCCCCTGCACTCCGCCGCATCCACCCCACCTTCCATGTCTCTCAGATCAAGCCAGTCTCTACCAGTCCGTTGTCCCCCCCCCATCCCACCTCCGCCAAGGGTGATTGATAATCATCCAGCCTGGACGGTCCGTCGACTCCTGGATGTGCGGCGCCGTGGGCGGGGTCACCAGTACCTCGTCGATTGGGAGGGGTACGGTCCTGAGGAGCGCTCCTGGGTTCCCCGGAGCCGCATCTTGGACCCATCACTCATCCAGGACTTTCTTCAAGATCACCCGGCTGTGCTAGGGCGTCCGCCGAGAGGCGTCCGTCGAGGGGGGGGTACTGTTACGCCACGTCCCGCTACACGGTCCAACACCCACCTCTAGTGGCTGCTGGTCGTAACTGGTCCTCCTTCCCGCAACCCACCTGTTGGCAATTGCTAATCTACGTTCGCTACTTAAGCCGGGGATCCTCAATCAGCCGGCGCCAGTTCGTTGTTTCCCTTAGCCTACTAGCAATTCTCAACCAGCCAGTCTGTCTACTCGTCCCTCGCCCCGCCTGCACGATTGTCCTCCCGGTTCCAGACCCCCCGCCTGCCTGACTACTCGTCCCTCGCCCCGCCTGCACGATCGCCCTCCTGGTTCCAGACCCCCCGCCTGCCGGACTACTCGTCCCTCGCCCCGCCTGCACGATCGCCCTCCCGGTTCCAGACCCCCGCCTGCCTGACTACCCGCCACTGTCTAGCCCTTGTCCACCTGATTGCCTGCCCAGTACCAGACCCCCGCTCGCCTGACTTCCCGAACGATCATCCAATAAATTCCTTTGCCTTTTACCCTGTCTCCGCCTCCCTGTGTCCAGCCTTTGGGTCCCAGTTTCTTGTACCGTAACACCGCCGGCTCCCCCTCCCCGTCTGCAGTGTCGGACAACCTCGCGTCACCGCTGAGCACAGCGCACGTATCCCCTGTCCCTGTCGGCTGTGAACGCACCCCCGCACACTGTCCCACTAACCTATCAAACCCTGGCCAATCAGTACCCAGAATCAGGGGATGCGTCAGGCGGGAGCTAACCGCTGCCTTTACACTATGCTTTTTCCCCTTAAACTGAATTTCCACCAGTACTACAGGGTATGTGTACACACCTAATATCCACACCTCCCGCCTCTATCAAAGCCCCGGGCCGAATCAGGTTCTGATGAACGATAGTCTGCATGCAGCCTGAGTCCTCCATCGCCTGATGTGTACCCCCTGAATCCTTACCGGAACGCTGTACGTCCCCCCTGGACCGGGGGAGGGTGCTGGAGGGTCGACAACCCGGATCACTTGGCCCACCTCCATGAGGGGGCACTCCCCTCGGAAGTGTCCGAGCTGCCCACACCTCCAGCACTCCTGCCCTGCCGCCTGAGGAGCCCTCTGTGGGTCAAAAGCCGCGCCTGTAGCGGCTGGACCCTGGGAAGGGAAACAGGGAGAAGGAGGATTAGTGCGGGGGAGAGGGGAGGGCCGATTATTGGTGTATGTAGTAGAGCCCTGCACGGGCCTATTATCTGGGCCCGAGCCCGGCCCTGGCCCGAGGGGGTGGAGCGCCAGCCCGGCCCGGCCCGACAGGTTTTCAGAATTCTCAGGCCCGAACCCGTATCAAGCCCGACTTTTTTTTTTAACCTCCCATTAACAATGTTTTAGCGTGATAGAACGCTATATTCATGATCGTAAATTTAATCTCTCGCTCTGAAAATGGGATAACGCTCTGCAGTTAGAAAAAAACAGCATTCTGTTTTTCTGTGAATAAACGAACGGTTTCTGACAGATCAAAGTGGACATAAAAGAGCAGGTTAAAATAGGGGCTCATGTTTCGATCAGCAGCTTGAGAACTCGTTGATATAGGCGCAGTTATAGACCACAAACCTTAACTGAGCACTTTTAATGGCATAATGGCACTTTTGTCAAGCGTTTGAAGCGTTTTTGGTATTGTTTAAATGATTATTTCGTTTGAAATGAGCGCACAGCAAGTTGACCTGAGCAATTATAATAGGCCTATAATAAACACTAATATCCAAACATAAGGTAGGCTACAAAAACCAACAAAACGCTTAAACCACCTTATTACAGTGTTTATTAGTAGGCTAAACGTAGCAAAAGCCTATCAAAAATATTTTTCTCCTTAATAAAGACACTCTTGCCTGGGCGTAGTAGGCCTACAACTCGAAAAACAAGTCTTCACCTGAACATGGCGATACAATTATAAGAACAACTATAGCCTATAAGAATACGTCCAATTTAACAACAGTGAGCCGCTTAACATGGCAAAAGTCCTCCGTTCTTTGAACACCACAAGAGGAACAGTCTATTTGGCATCATGCAGAAAAAGAACAGCATCCACCGTTTCAGGGGCAAGTCCAGTCCTCCTTTCCTCTATCACTCTTCCAGCTGCGCTAAAAGCGCGCTCGCTGCTGCTACTGCTGGCCGGGACACTGAAGACTGCGCGGGCCAGACGTGCCAGTAACGGCAATGTGGTCTCGTGTTGCTTCCACCAGCTCAGTAGATCCCTTCCATCACCTTCCATGGTGGGGTTGAGGCTGAGGTAGAGCTGGATTTCATCAGTATCCTCGTTCTCCTCTCTGACATTTTCCCACGCGTCCTCAAACTCTGCCAGTGCTCTCCTCTTTGGTGCGGGACCAGCAGCTGCCACTGCGCCCGACCCTGCGTAAATCATAACACAATTAGGCTATTTATAAGGCCAAGGCCTATAGCTACAGGGAAAGTAGTTTGGTGGTTACGCCGGTGCGTAAAGTAAAAAGACAAATAGGCCAAATGTAATTTAGGCAATAATAGGCTAATAAAACAAAAATACCTGATTGTGTAGACTGCTCCTGCCAACGCGCATCCTCTCCCTCCCTGAAGCGGTTTATCTGGATTCTCACCTGTTGCTGGATGTCAGTCCTCTCAGCGAGAATAAACATTCGTAGTTGGCTGAACTTTGGCCATAAAAAGATGGCAATTTTATGAAGTGGCTGGATTTCGATTTTTTTCATTAACCAGTCAAGGTGTCGTTGGCGGATGATTGCCTGGGAAGGAGTATCATTCACGTCTGGTTGGCAGTGGCTTCTCAGTTTGTTGGCCCAGAGAACGACAAGGTGCAGTGTTGGGTATTTGTCCCCTTCTAGCTCCTTTTGCGCGTCGCTAAATGGGCGCAGAAATTCCAGCAGGAAAGCTAGAATATCTGGGGAGACATCGCGCAATCGTGCACTCTCACCACGGCTCTGAAGAAGCTCCTGCAGCTCTGCATGAACTGACTTAATTGACTCCAGTGTGAGGAAGACTGTGCTATACCTGGTCTCTGCCATTTGTTTAACAGTTCTTGACAGCTGACTGACCAGGCCTGACTGTTTTAGGTAGCGGACTAAAGCCTTGGCCGCCAACAGGGTCTCTGCTACTTCTGGGACTACTTCAGCCAGCTCATCTGTGTTTAAGGCATGTCGGAGGACTGTGTTATACAGGTGATCTTGACAAGCCAGGTGCCTGTATGGACGGAGAGCGGCCAACACGTTTGCGCCCTGGCCGAGGACTGTGACTAACTGCTGTTGAAGCTCCTTTCGGATATTATCTCCTGTTTTAGCATGGTTTGGGAAGCATGTTGTGGTGAGTAGCTTGCTCTTGAGTTCAAATGTTGGTGTTACATAGTGACATGTGATAGCCATGTAGCTCATCTTACGGAAATCATCCGTCCACATATCTGTAGTCATGCCAATATTTATGAGTGACATCACCTCCTTTATCTCCTCAACTGTCCCTCCTCTCCTTTCACTCGCCATAATTTTGCACCTTCGGGAGATTGTAGTGGGGTCGGGGAGAACTTCATTGGCTGAAATGCGGCCATATCTTGCACCGACATTTATTAATTCTTGTGCTAACTCTCTGAAACCGACTCCCGCAATCGTTTCAAATGGCCGAATGTCCATGCAACAGAAGTTCACACATTTTCTTGTGACATCTGACTTCACCCTTTCTGGTGGTGGTTTTGCGAAACTGTAATAATCGCCCACACTCAGTTGTTTGTGACCGCTGCTGGATCCGCCACATGACCGTTCAAAATGTCTCTGGAGATGTGATGAACCTGTTTTTTTGCTATCATATGACAGAACAGCTTTGCATACAACACACTGAACAAACCCGGTTGGCTCATCTTGAAGGGTTGTAATAAGATTAAACTTAGTCCAGAACGGAGCTTTTCCCTTGGTGTTGTTCACTCTCTTCAATTCGCCATTTTCAATCTTTTTCTTTATGTCATTCTCCATGTTTGTGTGGGAAGTCGCGTCGCGCGAATCGGACGGATGTGTAGGCTAAGTGAGGGAGGTGCTGGTGCGGGGCAGAGCAGCTGCTGCCTGCTGCGTTAAAGACAAGTGTTTCCATTTAAACACAACACAGTTATTTAATTAGCAGGTTTAAAACATTTTTTAATTCAGTTGAAAAATAAAACTGCCCGAGCCCGGCCCGTGTCCGATGTAATTATGCGGTCGTCGGCCCGAAGCCTGGCCCTCGGGCTGTCGGGCCGTCGGGCCCCTCGGGCCTCGGGCTCCAGTGCAGGGCTCTAGTATGTAGAGCGGGGTCTGGGGGATGGTCGAGTGGGTGTCCAGTGCGGGGGACCCGACATGGGACCTCTGCGGGGTGCCGGCGTGGGCCCTCCCGGAGGGACCGGCCGGCCCTCCTGTGCCCGGCCCCGGGAGAGGACGTCCTCAGCCAGGGTGATGGCTCCGGCTAGGTCAGCCGGGCGGTGACAAAGCACCCAGTCCGAGGTGGCGGCTGGGAGCCCCTCCACGAACTGCTCCAGGACGATCTTCTCCAACATTCTCCCCTCGCCGGCGGACCCCCCGGGTTGCAGCCACCTGGTCGCCGCATCCTTCATTTGCTGCGCGAAGATAAACAGCCGCTCGGCGGGCCCCAGCTTGCTCCCCCGGAACCGGCGGCGATGGTCCTCCTCCGAGAGCCCCAGCCTGTACTGTCCTCGGGAGGGGGCGGGCAGTCCGAGCGCCGCAGTTTGCGCATCCCCTGACAGCAGGGGAAGCAGCCGCACGGCCTACTCCGCCACCGGCCAGCTGCATGCCGCCGCCGTGGCCTCGAACATTTCCAAGAAAGATTGTGGATCATCGTGCGCTGCCATTTTCTGGACTGTCATTCCGGTGAACGAGGGGGCCGGCGCCGCTGCCCCTGCTCGACTCACCATCACCTCCAGCAGCTGGGTCTGCCTCTCCGCCTGGCCCTGGAGGGCCGCCAGCTGCTGTTGGCTTAGGACCGCCTGGTCCCGGCTCATCGCCGCCACCTCCGCCAGCATCTGGCCAGCGTGTTCATCGGCTGTTGCGGATCCATCCCTAAAGTCCCTGTTCAGGTGCCAGTTGTGGCGTGGTAGATGCCACGGGGTTCTCCAATAGGGAATCACACCAGCCGGTTTGCGTTTGAACATGTTTTATTTTCAATATACAATGATCACGCACACCGGCGTCGCCGCGGGCCCAGCTCTGGCTCTGTTCGCCGACCCATGTGCTTGGGTCCGGTCCTCCCGGGTCCAGCATGCTACTGCGTTTATAAAGGGAGAGAGTGATTAGTTACAATGGAACCCAGGTGTGCCAATCACTCTCACCTGGCGCGGCTCTCCCGAGCCCTCTCCACAGCTCCCCCTTGCGGCTGATGCACCACGCCCCCCCACAAAGGCCAATATTGAAGGTTTTTCAGATCATAGGCTATATTCCAACATGGTGCAAAGTATAATAACATGACTCGGAGAGTACCATGTCCAGTATAGACATGTCCAGCAAACACTGGCCCAACACATTCATGTAGAAAAGGTCCATAGTCCAATGCGTAAAAAGAGGCCATTCTGAATGTTTCATTTACGAAATAGCTACAGAAAGACAACTCTGGATAATTGTATTAATTATAAAGACCATGTGGAGAATGACAGTAATCACAGGTCTTGTTGAGTTGGTTTGAGTGAGTCATCGCACTCAAACATGAGTGGTTAAGAACCCTATTAGAGCAGTGAAGTTACTATGGGCAACAGGCATATCTCATCAAATTACTGGCCAGCAAAACCAGAAAGCATAGTGTTCAGTAAATGAGTTTAGAACAGTAAGAAACCCATTTGGCGTGATTTGTTCTCTGGCTTCCTTTTACATGCACTGAAACAAGCTCATCTAAACTGTAGCAATACACTAAGAATATTTATGCTATTTCTGTAAGTGCGTAACATTTGACAGAAACCTGTTGATCTCCCTTACATAAATTGTTTTCCACATATCTCATTCAGCCTACTAGTGAAAGTATGTGAAACGTAAAAATAAAGTGCATTATTTTATTAAAGCCCTTCACATCACAATCTCTTTGAAAATTATTTTTAAATAATTTGCTGCCATCCAAAGATAAAAACACAATTAAAGAGTTCACAGATGCTTGGCTAACACTAGTACTCAGACATGTAAGCATCAATCACAGACACATATTTGCTTACATCACACAGCACCAAGATCAGCCTAAATCGAAAAAAAAGTAACTAAATTTTGAAACAAAAACAAGATCACCTTGGTTAGTTTTCCCTTGCTGTATACCAACATACCTTTTAACAAAAGGACATGGATTTTTACCTTCATAGAGCAGCACACTTACAGGACCAGTATACTATTTAGCTGTTACAGTAGCATATATTACAGTAGCATATATTGTTCAGCCATTTCTTTTTCAGTTGGATCTGTCTGGGTTGGGTTCCTATTTTCCATTGCAACACCTTCTTTCAGTGTGATCATTGTGTTATGTTGCTGTTGTGTCAAGACAAGTTTGAGTGTCTTTCCACTGGCAGCAAATGCAGCCGAGGTGTGGTGCGAGGCAGTATCATTGTTATTCCAGGCACAGTGGCTGACAAACAGTCATCTCCAAAAAGCCATGGCAGCATAATGAGATGTGAAGTATAATAAGCCGAGTTGGCAATGAGGCAATTTCAAAATCCACCGTTGGATTTGTTTTTTTCCCCCCCCCCCCCTTTGCCCCCTCTTTTTCATCATGGTTTTGTTTTATTAGTTATTTTAGCCACTCACCTCTTTTTCTTTTTTTCACTTTCCTTCTTTTTTTCTCTCCCTCCTGCTCTGTCTCCCTGTGTGATAATCATTGTTTCCAAGAGATGGTTGTCCCTCAGCTCTTGAGAGATATAAAGGATCAATATGCCTCAGCTCTTGAGAAGACAGGAATATTGAAAGGCTGCGAGATGTTGTTTTGCTTTCATTTAATTGAAATGTAGATGTTTGGAGTATGGATCTGTAGATTATATACAAGTATAAGTAGCCCTACTGGCTTGGAAATGTTGTTTCACCGATTTCAATGGTTTTTTTTCAATGTGACATAATCACTGTGACCGCTTGTAGTTACATTATAATTTTATCTAAATGGATGAACCCTACTGGCATCACATCATCGGCACCATCTCTGCATGCCCCTGTGCTGTGTGTCACAGTATGCACATGTCTTGAAATGTAATTGGGGGAGGACAAGGGAAAATGACCACCTTGTTATCGACTACTGTCTCCTTAAGACGGGTATACAGAATATTAGTAAAGCTTTTGTCCCTGGCCTTCTTGTAGATTAGGATCTAAGACCAAACTGAGGGACACAGATAGCAATGAGATGAATTAGAGACAAATGTATAGAGAAAAAATGAGAAAGGAGGAGTAGATTAATCCTGCCCCAGGCATTATCTGTCAACGTATCGTTGAATCATGGCATCCCTGCAAATAAGCTGTCCATCATCCACCAGTGTGGGCTCTGGTGCGTCTGACAGGATCCACTTCCTCTTAGAAGAAGACTTTGACAACGTTTGAAGTTAAAGGACATTATTGACATGTTCATTGATGTAAAAAACAACAGTAAAAAATATGTAGAAATCCATCATTCAACAATATACTTTATTTTAAATTCCCAGAGTTGGAACATTTATTGCCAACCATCTGCCCCATGACAAACATGAAGAACCAACTGCAAAAGCTAATAGCAAATGGGATAACACCATATGTGCCCGCTTATTACCAGCATTCATCTTGCTCTGGGATGCGTTTGTCGTCGTTTTATTTGAAGGCATTGCAGGGAGCAGTCACCCTCCTTTTCTTCAACATTTCTCCTAATGCTTCCAGAGTCCCAACAACTTCACTAAACAGTCAAATAATAATAATGATGATTATGACGAACAATTGGTGAATAACAATGGGAAGGCACGAGGCAATGTCTGATTTCAAGGTCTAAAAAAAACGAACACAAAGCAAATATTCACAATACGTAATACATACATCACATTCATATAACAATAAACCATCTACACGTCACCAACATAGGGACTAAAGTTTCCTCAACCAATAACTATAGGCCCTAGATATAAGGTTCTTACGAAGCACCAGAACACGCACATGCCAGCAAGCATATGGGGGGCATTTCATGCCAGCGAACTATACTAAAACGCGTGTACAGCGCCTATGCGATGACGTCAAACCTCTAACGTGCGCGTGTAAATTCCATTCACTTTCAATGGACAGACGAGCGTCACGTAGGCGTCACGTAGACGCTGCACACGCGTTGTTGCGCATACGCCTACGTGACGTGTGCGTGACGGGTGAACGACGCCTCAAATACGTGACGTGAATACCACGCGTGACTGTTAAGTACAATTCTACACGAGCGTACAGCACACGCTGTGTAGTGTTTGTGGAATATATGGCGAGTGGATAGTGCCAAAATTACCAGGAGAAGGATAACATCGTGTCCGCCGCCGCAGGGAGAGGATACGCACGCCGTCGCCATAAAAAAATAAATAAAAAAAATAAAAAATAAAATAAAAAAATAAAATAAAAATAAATAAAAAAAATAAAATATATATATATATATATATATATATATATATTTATTTATTTATTTATTTATTAATTAATATTTTTACAACATCAATCTCCCTATAATATGAACAAAATATGTTCAGGTTATACTTTCTCTCTTGGAAAACGGGCAAACGATAACCCTAACTCGGAAAATGAATTTAAAAAACTACAATCATTCGGAAAATGAACTGAAGTGTGCGGCGCCATGTTTTTTCCGCCATGTTTTTTGTAGTCCTAAAATGTTTAGTTAACGTTTTCCCTATTATGTGAAAATGTGTCAAGGAACTTCGCAAGTGTAATATATGTTTTAGGGACCGGGGAGCACATTTATTTGGTCAGATTTCATTTTTACTATTGTTAATTGGGTGAAATCTGGTTTTGACCTTACCCAGTAGCGCCCCCTGATGGTTTGGCCATGAGGCCAAAGGCCATGATAGAAGAAGTCAAGAGCTTTCCAAAAATGTTTTCCCCATGTTTGTATCACATTGTGTTGCTTTTCTGTAAGCCTTTAAAAGAGCCTTAGGTTCAAGGTTCAAAGGGCATTCCTGGGGAGCAGGAACCACCCAGAATGTTCACAGTGGCATATCTGTACTCTGCAGATCAAGACCTTTCCAACGATGTCTTCATTGTCATCCTACGACAAAGTTTCATTTTTATCTTGCTCACTGCCAAGGCACTTACTGATGTGTACTTTCTCACAGCCTATATAGAGCCAAGATGGATAAAATCACTAAAACATATTTTAAGGCATATTTAGTGACAAAATGTGTTCAACATATTGATGGTGACAGTTTAGACCCCATTTACCCCTTAAACTACTTAATGTTTCATATACATATTTCCATATTATAATATGACCATTTATAGCCATTGTGTTCCCTTCCCCAGGGCTGACAGGATAGTAGGCTACATAATATGGTAATGCGTATGTCTGTGTGTAGTTACATTTTTACACACAGTTGTTTTTAATTGACCAAGATATGAGCTTTTGAAAGAAAGTAGGCCTGTGCCGTATGCAAAGGGCTTTACAACTACAAAAAACATGGCGAAAAAACATGGCGCTGCACACTGCAGTGTATTGCATTTTCCGAACGTTTGTAGTTTTTTTAATTCATTTTCCGGGTTAGGGTTAGCGTTTTGCCCGTTTTCAAGAGAAAGTATAACCTGATCATATTTTGTTCATATTATAGGGAGATTGATGTTGTAAAAATATAAATATAGGCTACATTCTATTTCAAGTGTTTTTTTTAGACGTGTTTCAAGCTGCTTTGTTTGTCCATGAATTGGATAAACATGAATTGTTTGGAGTTCACATTGTGGGCACATTGTTTTTTTAACAAACTTTATTGTCAACAATATTATGACATTACAACATAAACAATAGTACAGTAAGGACAGTACTTCCGGCTGATAGGTCCTCCCAATGGGACAGGTGGTCACGGCGTCTTTCAGCCGTAGCCCCTAGCAACCTGACGTCATTGAAACATGGCGCAGGAATCAGAGCTATAGAGTAAACAGAGTTGTTTATAGAGTTGTTTACTCTATAGCTCTGATACAGGAGTAATAACTAACCAATAGGACGGATGCCCACACACCACTGAACGTCAAACATCGCCGAGACGATCTCCATCAGTGACTGACGCTAAAGTGCCCTTACCGACAGTCGCTATTTGACGTTCTGGGAGTGAAACTGTGTTGTTCTGACTGAGTTTTCATAAAGATTATGCAATATTACACCCCAACTGTTTCTGTGGTGGGTTTTGAAAGCACAAAAGAAAACTGTGACCCGCGTCTTTGAGGTTTACACCCGCGACTCAGTTTTCAAAACAGCCCAATTTGGCGAGAAAACCGTGAAGCTGGCAACCCTGCATCACCGTCACCTTAATTATAATTTATGTATTTTATAACCAGCAATTTATGTATTTTATAACCATGAAATGTCCTTGTTGGTTGTGCTTTCTTCAGGCGCCTCCACAGCGCCACGCGCGGATACTGTAGGTACAACACGCTATTTTACGTTGAAATGCGACGTAATCCAGTGTTCACGAAAACGTTCAATGTCGACGTATGCTTTCGGCGACTGGGTTGAACACACGATTGCAGTCAGGTCACTGTGCTGGGCTTCTCCCTCCTGCAAAGGTATTGAGTAGCATGAGTGTAGTACAAGACATGATGTAATGGCATGCAGTATTGTCATGCTTGCTCAGAGTATTCATTTAGAATATATTTGTTTGTGAATGTTAACTTAATTCAAATTGTATTCATCATTGTAATCATATACTCGTGAAAATCTGTTGATTCTTGGTATTGTACAGATAATAAATTGTTGTGTTGGTAGATCTATCGTCTCCTTTGTGTAGCCTACAGGGAAATATGAAAACAGGCAAGAGAGGAGATTTAACACTGGTTATGTTGGCTGCCATTGTCATCTCTTTTATTTTACACCACATCAGATATTCTTAGCATTGTTATCAAAATAAACTACTCAATCAATAAATAATCTACACAATTTCTTCTGTATAAAACTGATTAAATAAATCCAATAACCAAAATAAACCTTCAAATCAAATTCATTTTTCTAAACTGCAGATAATTACATTAATATAAATTTTAAATATGAATGTGACTCTTTACAGATATACTGTAGTAAAAGAAAACACAGTGGTGTTTAATGCTAAGTCTGTAGACCTACCCATTTTAATTACAGTAAATTACCCAAACAAATTAGCAATTCATGATCTTAACTAAAACAATAATAGGTCTACTTTGAGAGTGAATAACAGTATCAAAACAGGCACCATCAAAATAGCCTATTTAAACAACACTTTCTGTCCCACACCATTATACATTGCTGTTCCAAGTGATATAAATGTGCTGTTGTATAAAACATTAGTAAATCCTAAACTAAGTCATAAAATCACACTGAAGCTCTTCGTGGCCATATACCTAGTTCAGGCGTTCTCACGGCGACGTAGGTTAGCAGGCGTCTTTGTGGCGACTAACTTGTTCAGACGTCCATGAGTAGACGTACATTTTGCTGAATTTCCGTATGTACGTCGCCGTGACACCGCCGCCGGTGGACGGAACTTCCATGCAGTCGCCGTGGCGTCGCTGCTGGTCTCCCGTCTGCAGTCCCAATCAATCCCATACAAAATTCCACACGTTCTGACGGCGGCGTAGGGTTAGACTGCTCCTTCGCCTCTTCCTGGTTAGGCTTAGGTTTGGCACTGTTCACTCGCCATACCCCTTCAGTTTTGGTGTACTCGCAATACGCGTGCCTGTACGCACGCGTCTTTTTCAGTCGTTATGCAGACGTAGGCGACGCGGTTTAGGCGTTTTAGTATAGTTCGCTGGCATGAAATGCCCCCCATAGCAAGCATACCGCACGCACACGCACACACACACACACACACACACACACACACACACACAGAATAAACACACTCACCAGACAGGAGTATTGGTAAAAATGTATACCCTAACAGTTTGGGCAGGCCAATTGGTGCTTAAAGGACAATTCCGGTGCAAAATGAGACCATATGATCATAACACATGTCCACCGAGTTGGACCGTTCCCTGGGATCAGTTTTCATTCTAGTCAAATGTAACCAAAGTTCTCGAAAACCGCTAATTAGCGTATAACGCTAGCTGTGGGGGCAGATATATATATATATATATTATTATTTTTTTGTTTGTTTGTTTTTTTGTTTTTTGTTTTGTCTCACAAACAGACAGTAGAGGAAGCCATAGAAAGAGAGGTGGAAACTTTTTAAGAATCCCATGACTGCCAATCAACAATGTGTGTTGTCATCATAGAGTGCTCTACTGCCAGCTTTCCCAGAGAAGCTCTAATTGGTGAGATTGAATATTGTGTGGATAATATACTGTGTACACCATATTATTGTTTCAATGATGATTAATAATACTTTATAATAAAGTTTTAATAGGTTAAGTCTGTAGATACATTTCATTCAGGACTTAATGGACTAAAACAAGGCAGCATAACAGTATAGCATGAAACTGGTTGCCAAATACAATTAATTTAATAAGACACCAGGAAGCATTGCCCTCATTGAGTGATATGTCTAATAATGTTTATAGAAAGGACATTTAAATGCAGCATATGTCGTTCGCACTAATAGAACACACTTATTTGTATTACAAAAATAATGTATGGATATTAATGGGTAAATGGTTTGTAATTGTTATATAACTAATTGCTTGACAAGGATTATCTCTAATGTAGTGGTAGTTTGTGTGCCCGTGTGTGTGGGTGTGGGGGGTTTGTGTCAGTGTGTGGGTGTCGGTGTGTGAGTTTGCGTGTGTGTGCATAGGCACCATGTTGATACATATACTTGCTAGAAGTCTTTTATACCATATTAAACCTAGCCAATTATACTAATGTAATCCCAAAAAACGCATGCATGAAAAAATGTAGTTTCATAATGTAGCAAAGAACGGGTTCTCTGAAAAGTATGCTTTTGCCTAAAGGTGCTGTAGGTACGATTTAAGAGCTATTATTTCAGTGTAATTTGTTAGAAATGGCACAGCCATCCGTCAGCTATTATTGAGTGAAGTGCACTGAGAATATCCTTTTGGAGTTGACTGCACCTGCTTCTGTTTGAGACCATTTAGATTTTAGAGGGCATCTCTTCCCTTATTTGTTCGGGGAATCCATCTTCCCTGTCAATCATGGAATGCTACACTTTTCAATGGCGGAGAAACGTAGGGAGGGAGCAGAGAGGGAAGGGACTTTTTTTGTTTTTTGTTCTCTTGCACTCCTTTCTCCTCACTCTCTTTACAACTCTTGAATCTTACCTGCAGCACCTTTAAGTATTTTATTGTTTAAAGTTATGTTAATAACAATTATTTCATGCCAGTACGATTAGGTTCAAGGGAACTTCCAAAACTCAAACCTCTAGCATTTAATTTGTTTATAAAGTGCCTCACGTGTTATCTGCTTGCTTTTTATTTGAATAAAGATATGGAGAATTGAGTGAACACAGTTTATTGAGCTTTTTTTTCATATCTGCCCACATTTGACATTAGGGTCAGAACGATTATTGGTAAAAACGGATTATCGCCACTAACGTGATTGACGATAAATATAATAATGTTCTTGTACGTTTTTGTTTTTATCGATATTATCGTGATCGCCACAATTTACTTCATAATTTGTGTAAAAATTATTTATAAATAAGTTTATAAAATTCAAATTTCAGTAGAGGTGGGGAGAAGATGCGCATGCACAGTGCACGTTGTGTTTGTTGACGAGACGAGACATGGCAAAGTAAGTCTCAAAGAAAACTGCGCCAATATGACAACATTTTGGATTTGAAGCCGACAAAAGAGGTACGCCAAAAAATGTAGATGAGGCAACGTGTAAACAGTTTCTCAAGTTGCGCTAGGCCGAAGTCAAATTGTATTAATTATTTTGATGTTTAAACATTAGAAGTTAAATGGTTGTGAGAAATACGATGTGTCACTCAGTTGTTCATTGTTCATCGCTATACTCTCAAACTTAAAATGACACTCAACATCTGCTAGATGAAATTAACAAACATACATAAATATAAAGTATGAATACAGTATGAATTATTATTATTACTCATTACACTACTCTCTGAAATAACATTAATCTTTGTGTTCTTTTAATTGTTTAAACTCTTGAGATTCTAAGTAATATTTGTATGAAGACAAAAAAAAGCAAGAGCAGGAAAATTGTGTTTCCTAAAGAAAATGTGGTTGGCTTACAACAGAAAAAGTAATTTGCAAATAGTAACCGATGTGCATTCGTGTGTGTGTGTGTGTGTGGGGGGAAGGTAATTGTATATTGGAAATGCCAGAGCGGGGCACCATGTGGAGGACTGATGGTGTCATTACTAGGCGCAAGCCAACCCACCCCATCCTCTCTCTACCCCATCCTCTCTCTACCCCACCCTCTCTCTACCCCTCCCTCAGTCCACCCCACCCTCTCTCTCCCCCTCCCTCAGCCAACCCTACCCTCTCGCTTCCTCACCCCACCCCACCCTACCCTCCCTCTCTCTCTCTCTCTCTCTCCCTCACCCCACCCCACCCTCTCTCTTCCTTACCCCACCCCACCCTACCCTCCCTATCTCCCTCACTCCACCCCACCCCACCCTTTCTCTCTCCCTCACTCTACCCCACCCCGACTCACCCTCTCTCTCTTCCTCACCCCTACCCACCATCTCTGTCTCCCTCACTCCAGCCCACCCGACCCCACCCACCCTCTCCTTCACCCCTCACACCCTCTCTCTCTCCCTCACGCCACCCTACCCACCCTTTCTCTCTCCCGCACCCCCACCCTACCCACCCTCTCTCGCTCTCACTCCACCCCACCCTCCCTCCCTTTCGCCCTCCCTCACCCCACCCTACTGACCTTCTCCCACTCCACCCTCACCCCACCCACCCTCTCTCCCTCCCTCACCCCACCCCACCTACACCCTCCCTCCCTCCCTCCCTCCCTCCCTCCCTCCCTCCGATCGAAAGCACCATCAGTATGTGGCATATAAAAGCAGGGTTTAGAAGACGTCGGCAAAAAATGAGGAGACACCACACAAAACACACACACACATTATAAAATATGGACCTAGTCAGGCAAAGACGTGCACATCCAGGCGCAGAGATGCTGATGGAAAAAACCAGTCCATGGACACATTATTTATTTCATATTCTTTATCATTATTGTCAGATGCAAATGCATGTGTGTAAATTTGATCCACACAAGTATACAAATACAGACGCAGTAACACAAAAGCACACACAGGCACACACATACACACACCCACACACTGATAGATAGATATTTTCCTCCCATAAGGGCTGATGATACCCAATATGAATATAATCAAAAATAATACGCTGTCTCAGGGTTAGAAATCAAATTTCCTGGAGCGCATGGAGGAGTTCATTTCTCCAGTGCCTTGACACTTCATTGGGGTCCAGCTTATCGCAGCCCTGTGCTCTGCCAGGAGTGAGACAGAGAGAGAGAGAGAGAGAGAGAGAGAGAGAGAGAGAGAGAGAGAGAGAGAGAGAGAGAAAGAGAGAGAGAGAGGCATTGCAGCTTGACTTTATCAAGGCCAAATGCATGCAACCCCATTAGGCTTCCAATGGAACAAGCTTATTGCATCAGGGGTCATTATTGGTGGGAATCAATGACATGTTTTTTTTCTTCTCTCTCTCTAACTCTATTCTCTCTATGTATCTCTTCCTCTCTCTCTCTCTCTCTCTCTCTCTCTCTCTCTCTCTCTCTCTCTCACCTCTCCTGCTATTAGATTCAGTGCTGTGATCGCAGCAATCTCATCACCCCAGACTAATTGTAAAATCCTGCAATGCATGGCCTAATATCATAGAGACTACAGTTAACACTGGCATTAAATTCATTACTGTTCCGCTAAGTCCTTTCCCTATGGCACTGTTTTGGAAAATCAATGTTGTTGGACAGAGAACTTTGAACTGAATTCCAGTACAAAGTTATTTATTTTGAGGAGGACATTTATTTTTTGGACTTGGTTATTTTACTCACTTTCAAATGCCACGGGGACTTTTTAATTCAATGTCCATTTCAGAATGTGTTATGACTAATCATTCAACATCATCGCATTCGTATTCAACTACACACCCTCAGAGAGTATTTGCCATCCTACAGTTGAGATGTGGCAATACCTCCTTCACCTCAGCCTGCATGCACAAGGAGAACTCAACACAGAAAACCCCAGTGGGGGAATAGGAAGAAGTGTGTGAGCAGCAGGGGTAAATAAATGTATTTAGCCTCGCCTGAGAAGAGACTGATGGACATACAGCCAGGACTGACCAGTTTATATGTGAAGGCTGTCAACAGAGAAATCAGCTTCACCTTATTACAGTATGGAGACTATTACAAACATAATAGGACGCTCAATAGAAGAAAGCTCTGTTGCTGATTTCTTTGAATGGAGACCAGCTACTGAGGAACTGATTGGGGTCATGTACAAAGTAAGAATTCCATTCAACATGTAGGACTATAAAGGAAAATCACTCACCATGTTTGAACTAGGCCCCACCCACTATCAAATTTTTTCCGACCCACTTCTATGGTAGACACTTTTTTTCATTTAGGGGCAGTCTATATTGCTTTTCAGGCCTTCACTATCTCAGCTCGCTGCGAGATTACCTGGTAACCTATTGCCAGTAAGAGGTAAACACATGCAATAGCATACGTTTAAAGCTATAGAGGGCTTTTTGATTCCATATTTACATCTTATTGTACGTTAAAAACTTTGTCCATTTAAGTCAAGATTTGGACCAGGGTCAATCCATATACTACCCACTACTATGTAACCCACTACATCGCTTTTAATCTAAAATAGTTTAGCGTTTGATTTTTCTTTAGGATTGTACATGCATACATCGCTTTAAATTGTCAATTTATGTACAGGTTGTAATTTCACTTAAAAATGAGACCTTCACACACTCGGTTTCCCGGTTCTTGCCAGAAAAAAGGAAGGAAGTGATGTCGCAGTCCGCTCCCGAGTGCCCTAGTATATAAAGAAGAGCTAGCTTTATATAGTTCATATTATTGTGTAATAAGTTTGTTTTATTAGTTCATATTGTGTAGCTAGTTTGTATTATTAGTGTGAGCTCTTAATGCGCAAGCTCAAGCAGGCTGCAGTTCCCTAGCAGCCAAAGGGGTCAAGAATGAGAAGGAATTTCTGATTCTTACACCTTTTAGTACCTTTAAAGGTAGGCGCCCAGCATCTGCTCTAACACCAATTGGAAGCAGGTGGAGGTAAGAGAGAACAAGCATTATGTTCTAGTTTAGAATACACTTTAGACTCACTTGTGCGGAAGCTGCACCATTTGGTCACAATAATGTTTATGATGAAATACAATAATCAGCAGCAGGCTGAAACATATGTATCAGAATCTCTGTTTTGGATTTTGGTAATGTATGCGTATGTATGTATGTTGAGCAAAGGTGAGTGTAGGTGCGCATAAAAATGACAGATACGGCGCTCAAAATGAAACACACTGATCAATCACAATGATCATCTTCTCTTCTCTTTTTCATGGCCTCTGTCTCTCCCTTATTGTCGCCTTTGTTTCTTCATTCCCTCAAAATTGTCCTCTGTCCTAATTTTTGTCTGTCGTGCCCTCTCCCGTTTTAATTTAAATCTACCAATCTTTCTCCATCCCTCTCTTTCCCCCGCATCTCTCTATGTCAACCCTTGTTTTCTCCTCTTGCTAGGATGTTGTAGTCATGGCAACATAGGGGCTCTCTAGTGGAGTGGTGCTCAGGCTAAATGGCTGAAACTAGTATGCATTTGTAGTGTGTTTGTGTGTGTGTGTGTGTGTGTGTGTGTGTGTGTGTGTGTGTGTATGCGTGTGTGCCTGGGTGTGTGTGTGTGTGTGTGTGTACGCGCACCTGTGTGTGTGTGTGTGCACAGGGCTGTGGTGCATGGAGAAGGAGACACCCAGTGGCACTCTTGGTGTGTGGAATTGGGTGCTCGTGTAAGAGCACCTCCATTATTATGCCGGGGTGGAAAGAGAGAGGCGAGGGAGCGCGAGAGAGAGGGAGAGAGAGAGAGATAAAGAGGTGCTCCACTCTTCGCGGTGGCACAGGGGGTTAGCGGCGGTGACCTTAAATGTAAACCTGACAACCCTACCGACTACCCACTCCTCACAACTCCCTCTCCTTTCTCTCTCTCTCTCACCTAATGGGTTTCTGTGTTGTTTGCTCTGTCTGTCTGTTTGCCGGCCTTTCTGTCTGTATGTCTGTCAGGGCCCACAGACAGGGCTAGCTGACAATGCAACAACTTTATGGGCCTGGAGGTCCCTCTCTTCTTATTTTTACTGAAAGGACTGACGAGGTATTTTCTGGTTTGCCTTAACGTTTAATCATGGTCACATGTGGAAAAATGCTTTAGCGTTTTTTTCATGTCAGATTATAATACTGAAGGGCACGAATGGCTGTAGCTGTTAAAAACTGTTTGAATGATACATTTGACCACTGTGACAAACATGTTGTGCACAGTTGTGCTCGGTATCACTGTTTGCTGTCCTGCAGCTGGTAGTTTGTGGACCTAACCGCTGGTCTTTAATTATTCTACAAGTGAAGTGGCTCGCACTTTGGTTTAAATCATCTTGTGTTTTGTTGTGTTTAATAGGATTTCTTCTGGGAGGTTTTTTATTCTTGCCTGAGGGTTGCTTGATATTGTATTTCTTTCATACCTCTCCTGATAAGTATAGATCGATAAAGCCTTTGCAAGGGGTATATCAGAACACTGGTTTTGCCCCGCGTATGGATTTTACATGGAATATAATATAATATAAATATATTCCCAATATTATATTTAACTGAACTGAGAACACAATGTTGGTTGTCGACTTTGTTTTATTTTTTTTTACCCAGTTTCTCGTTTGAAAATGAATTGATTTTTATGTGTTGCACTTGCCACATGACAGTTCCTTAGAATATACGCTCTATTCAACCTAAAATGTACACTCAGCCCATCCAGGGTCCAATTGGGCTGATACAGATATGGGTGCATTGCTGCTGATGTCTGGGAAATGGGGATTGTCAGAAATAAAAAAATTACAGCCAGTGGCTCATTAAAACGAATACCAAGTCCAAATGCTTCTTCTGTATTTCTGAGGTGTTTTTTTTTTAGCTAGATTATTTTCTAAATTATTCAAATTCATGGTGATGAAAATGTGACAGATTTCTTCAGGTCACGACAGGTCACTATATATGTTTTCTAAAAGCATATTCAGATATTCAGTGGAAAAATACATATTTGTCCCACAAACCAATGTCCACCAGACCTGTACTCTGACATCCTTGTCAGAATACGCTTTCTATCTCAACCAATTATTGATGGCATCGTGAGTCATTCTGTGTAATGTACTGCACAGCATCATTCCCATTCACAATATTCTTTTATTTTATTTTATACAGACTGCTATACAAACTGTTATATTGTGCTTATATTGTTATCTGATATAATCTGTTTATATATAATGTGTTTATATTCTCTGACAATGCTTTTGTGCACATCTGCACTGTATTGTACCTGTATGGCAGGCAACTACTTACTGCAACAATGTTTGGCCAAGTCTTTGTGAAGGAGGCGCTATTCCGAACTATACTCACACAACGCAACCGAAAATGACAAAACATCGTACCCCCAAATAAGTTTTAATAAACAGTCAAATTCAGTATGGATTCAGTAGAGAGATTAAAATGGATTGGCATTGGTTCTGGTTGGTTGAGACTCCTGCACTGCTGCAGCTAATCACTCACTTTGACCTCCCAAATGAAAGAACACACACACACACACACACACAGGTGATAGTTTTGGAGTGATACAAGATGGCATGCAAACCATGTGTATTAAACACATTCTACAAAGTGGTGTCTTTCCACAACAAAAGAAAGTGCATGGGATAATAGGAAATAGGAGTAAAGTTAAAATAAAAACAGACATATAACACATATACATATTATTTTGAAATCGATACACCAATGATGTAGTGGTTCTACTGAAGCTGGGCTTTCTACTTCCTATAGAACACGAATACCCCCGCCATCCAACACCTGGTCCACTCTCTAGTGACTCACCCACTCGTCTCTCTCTCTGTCTCTGTCTCTCTCTCTCTCTCTCTCTCTCTCACGTCCCCACAGGTCGCTCCACCTCGTCCCGTCATTTGTCACCAGATAATGTTTTGTCAGATCTCCTA
Organism: Merluccius polli; assembly: GCA_030340625.1. Classification (NCBI taxonomy): domain Eukaryota; kingdom Metazoa; phylum Chordata; class Actinopteri; order Gadiformes; family Merlucciidae; genus Merluccius; species Merluccius polli. The sequence continues at coordinate 606,252 of JAOPHQ010003696.1, read as the reverse complement.
CATTCATGTCATGACACGCCCCGGTAGCCCACATCAACGTCTCATCACTTGACGTTCTGTCAAGTTTTTTGGGTCCGCGTTAGCAATACACAAATATCAGTTTGGGGGAGGTTTCTTTTTAGTAAATGGTATATAAAAAAAGGTTTGTGTGGAAGAAAGATACATGTATGCTGGTGAGCAGCACGTTTTAGTCAATTGAAAGCACTCAATTCAAGTGTTTGAGTGACCTAAGGTTTGCAAATATATTGTAACTATTTTATAAGCATCATAAAACAGTACTACACAGAACAGGAAGTCTTGCACACGGTGTTCCTGTTTACCAATGACTCCTCTTGATAGGTTCATTCAGAGGCTGAGAATTGACTGCAGTAGGCTATCAATGAGGGCATGCATTGATGGTGTGGAAGGAAGTTGAGTGCACCCTACGTTGGGCTATATATTGTGTGGCTGAGATAAAGCAAGTGAGAAATAACTTTTCACTAGGCTACTATTTTTAATGTTGTCAGCTGCTGAATGTGATAATTGCGTCTGCCCAATTATGTCTTTCATCCCTCTCAGTCTCTGGCTTATGCTATTGTCAATCTTGCTCTCCCACTCGTTTTTTTTTAAATTCTCTCTCTCTCTCTCTCTCTCTCTCTCTCTCTCTCTCTCTCTCTCTCTCTCTCTCTCTCTCTCTCTCTCTCTCTCATATCGTGCATGTCCACGCGTGCGGTCACACACACGAACAATATTGCGCGCACAAGCAACTGTGGGTGAACTCGGTGTCTGGCGCTCATGTCGTCTGTGGCCGGTAGGTGGCAGTAGCACTCTGTGGATAAACTTGAGTTCCGTCTACTCGCCAGCGTCGACTGCTTGCTTGAGCTTCAATTCCTGACAGTCGTAACATACAATTAAGGCTAAATGACAGCGAGTCAAATGATTCAAGTGAAGACCTTCAGGTTTTCTATTTAGGCTATGCATCATTGACCTACACAACCATGGTCACCATGGCAATAATCGCAGTATGCATGTGTAGGCATATATTGCTGACGGCAAACAATAATAATGTTGTAAAGCAGGTAGGCCTGTAGGCCTTCTGCACACACTGCTGCCAGCAGTGGTCTGACTAATCATATCTTTAATTAGATGTGTGACTTGTCCTTAGGAAACGTATTCCCTTCTGAAGTTAATTAATATCGCGATTGTCAAACGAAGAGGTACAATTTACACATTTAAATAGGATTAAACCATTTTGTTTTTATTTACTTGCCACTGAGGGGTGAATTTGTATGCCTCATATGAGCGTTGTTCCTTTTTTATTTTAATTCAAAATGTGCAATTCCCTTAAACCCAAGGAACAGTTTAGTTCCATGTTTATTCTATCATCTGTTTATTGTTTGGTAACAAACTAGCTCCTTCTTTTATGTTGTCTGTCTCTCTTCTCCCATCCTTGCTCTCTCTCTGCCTCCCTCGCCCCACGCTGAACGGTCCCCCCCTGGGAAGGCTAATACTGCCTCTTCTGAGTGGCAGTTGCAATTTCCTATTAAATCTTTGGAATCCTCTCAGCTGCCATTAAAAGTCTTCCCCTCTGTTTCAGGAGGAATAAAAGAGAGAAAGAGAGGAAAGAGAGAGAGTGTGTGTGGGGGGGGGGGGGGGGGGGTACGACTGACAGCGAAACAAAAGTGCGTGTAGGAGCACAGCATGGACACCTTCAGTGGATGGAGGGAAAATACTCTCAAGGAGACTTGTCTTGGGTTGTCACCGCCTCAGCCCTGCTGACATTTTAACCTACAAAACTGGTAGTGGCAAGTCTATGACGCTATGGAGCACATTTTGGAGACCTCAACCAAGACAGGTAAAGTATTTCTAAATTGATAATCTCATCTCTGACATTGGCTGGACTTGTTTCTATAGCTCCCCCTGAAAAAATGTGAATAACTGATGAAAACATGTGAAGATACTACATAGAAAATAACAACATAGGTGTAAATAACTTGATAGTCCAAAACAGCAGAGGTTAGAAAGGTGAGGAAGCACAGTATAACATAACTATAATTCACTCATAAATACATTGTCCAAAATCGACACACAAATCTCCTCATGGATTGCGCCATATTTGCAATCAGTGTGAACTGTATTCAACAAACATCTCCGAGAGGTTCCCCCTTGTGAATGAAATGACACGGATCCATATTCAACATCTTGTAATGATTTAATGATGAGGGGCTTAAAGAAACACTGTCTCCCATAGTGCCAAATTGACCCACTCAATTAGTCCTACATTCTGCGACAGATCTTTGATCATTAACGGTGTAGAAGGAGGTGGGTGGGTATGGTTGTGGGGGCGTGAAGGGGTGGGTGCCTGAAGATTGGCATAATGATGTTGGATATGACATTCAATATACACATACATATTGCACAGCCGATTTGTTGTGGGAGATCTTTTTTGATGGCAAATTATCAATGAGGGTTTAGGGTATTGTAATTAACTGAATAATCATATATGGTGGTCATGCAGTCATGTATTGTTATGTTTTAGTAAAATACTCATGAGATTAATGTGAAGTTTGAACATGCACACATCGGCCTACAAAGAATATTAAACAAAATAACATATGAATAGGTCATCTCGTACAATAGTACAGTCAAGGATTTATTTAGCATTGAATTAGGTTAGGCTCCCACTGCCCTATGGCCCCGTGGGCCTGGGACCCAAAGAGCCAATTAGGGGTTGACCCCACATCCTGCCCTATTGTCTCCTTTTCACAGTTTTATAATCCCATACTCCATGAATATGTTCCTTCATGTCTGATTCTCTTTTTAATTTGATTTACTGACTAATTTCCGGTGCAATCCCCAGAGCCCTCTTTATGTACGTCTGTCTGAATTTCCTCTCCTTTTCCTACCTCACCGTTTTTCGCTGTATCAGTTCTTCCTCTCTCTAGCAAGCATCGGCAAGCAGCGGTGCCCTTGGCCACTCGGCGCACAGAGGGGGAGCTAATAATCCATAATTTACAATAACACTTGTTAATAATTAAGGGAATTGGAGCGTTTTGGAGGCCTCCAATGCAATTACACCCAGCCAAAAGCCAACGCATAGGCTTTGCGGAGAGCCTTGGGCTGCTTGGCAGTCATTAGGAAGAAGGCCAACAGGAAGTAGTGGGAGGCTGACCTGTGGGTCTGCTGCGCAACCATCACAGGGCAAGCACGATCACGGTAGTGGGGAATCCTCAGGTCCACGTGTGAGGTGATGAGCTTTGCTGTTCCAAGCAAAACCCCTGGTATTTGTTCTCCATGGCAAGAGAGAGCAAGGGCATAGGAAATGAAGACAAAGGCAGGGTGAGAACCAGAGGGGGCTGTGATCGCTTCATCTGGCAAGCAGATTGCAGAAATCACATATTTAAAGGGTTTCACCGGGGGCACTAAAGTGACATTCAGAAATGTAATTTGACAGCAAATATTGAAATATTGCTTGACTGATACCTCGCAGGGACAAGGAAGAAGATTGTCAACTTTGACAGGCAAACAGAGAGGGCACATATAGAAAAATAGAAAAACGCTTCAGGGGTCCTCACACTGGATTTGACAAGGATGGATAGGACTGGAACGTGGAAGTTTGCCCTTAACCTGGTGGAGAGCAATCAGAGAATCCATATTGGATTCATTAGGACCTTTCCAAAATCCGCATTTCTGAGGAGGCTTGAGTGACAAGAGCCTCCCATCCCTCACCCAATAGTAGAGTACAGGAAGCTCAGGTTTCCCAGGGCAAGATATAACCTCCACTTTTCCTACTCTCTGTTTCGTGTTGAAAACTCTGTGGTCTTTGTTTTGTCTCGAGCTTTGTGAGTGGCCAATTCAAGACCCCCCCCCCCCGGCGACGCAATCAAGTTGTGGGTCAAGCCAGTCTCATTCCATATGCCACATCCATCTCTACAACCCCCCCCCCCCCACGTCATTTGGATCTCAAACTAACCAAGGACTGCGGGCTCTACAAACTCCCCTACACCAATGCGCCCACCCCCACAAAAAGAAAGCTCAACTTAATTATCTAATTCTGTGCGTAATCACTTTTGACAAATACTTCCTCCGTTTTCCTCCCAGCGTTGATGTTCATGAGGTCATTTATGTCCGCTAGGATTCAGTGTGTGCAAGACACGGAGGGTGAGGCCATAACTAAAACATGGTTATTACCGTCCCTATAATGAGAAGAGATGAACTGTTTACAGGTGGCTCATGACATTTTATTTTTTTATTTTTCTCCCCTCCAGGGCTCGCGGGATGTTTACTCTGATTTATCGTGCACTAGCGTCGACGCCTTTCCAAGGCGCCACCACTGGATGTGGGGCCCACATCGGACGTGACTCATCCCGATAAAAAAAAGAAGCTATATTAACATTAAGGAAAGTTTTAAATACAAACTGTGTGCATGCCAGGAAACTATAGCCTCAACTCAAGATGCAGAATCGCATTCATACATCACACAGCTCGACTCACACCTTTCTCATGGAAGGCTGCTGGAAGGGGAGGAGGAGAAGGAGGAAGAAGGAGGCAAATGGGGACGAGTGGGGAAACAAATGTGTGGGTTGTCGTGCATGAAATTAAAAAAGACCCCCCCCCCCCCCCCCCCCCCCACATCACCCACCCTGCCACCCGCTCCCCCGAAATAACTGCTGCCTACAGTGTTCTGCTCTTCACGCTGGTGTCTTCTGGAAGCCTCTCTCTCTCTCTCTCTCTCTCTCTCTCTCACTCTCTCTCTGTCTGTCTGTCATTGCATTTTCACCCCAACCATTCTCTTTACTAGTTGATATGCTCTCTAGCTGAATATTTGTCTTTAGGTGGTGGTTTGAGGCGAGCAAGAGAGATAGAGTAGATGCGAGTGTGTGCAAATATTGGCGTGTGTGTGTGTTTTTGGCACTTGATAGGGCAGATGTAAGCTGTTGTAACCTTTTATAGGAAGTCCAAATCGATGGAGCCTGCCGGCCAATCCCCCCCCCCCACACATACACACATTCTCCCGTGATCGAGATACTGATGCCTGAAGTATTGGGCCATGGGCAGAAAGCAGGGGGTGGGGGGGGTGGTTGAGTTGGGAGTTGCATTTCTCTCTCTCACTCTCTCTCTCTCCCGGCAAGTCCCTGTCCTCTTGTCCTTGCTTTATCTTGCCTCAGTACGACGCCTGTTGCCACAGAAGATACTGTGTGTGATCACCCCCGTTTCCCTGCCAACGCGACTACTGGGCCATGTCAAAAACATGATGTGTGTTTTTGTGGATGTGTGTGTGTGTGTTAAGTGGTGGTAGGGGATTTGTTTGTGTGTGTGTGTGTGTGTGTGTGTGTGTGTGTGTGTGTGTGTGTGTGTGTGTGTGTGTGTGTGTGTGAAGGGGTGGTGGGGGATTTGTGTGTGTGTAGAGGCATGGTGGCGGTTTGGTGTGTGTGTGTGTGTATGAATGTGTAGAGAGGTGGTGGGGGCTTTGTGTGTGTATGACCATGTGTTTTAATGTGTGTGCGTGTCTTCTTACATCCATATTCCATATAAATATTGCATGCTGATGGCACTGATACCAAACATATCACCTTATGCTAATCATGATTTCCCATCAAACATCAAACGTCACTATTTAGTCCAACTTGTATCTCCAATTCCAAATTGTGTTCAGGATTTATTTCACATGAACCTGATGGTGCTTTGGAATGAAACATGAAGCAACACAAGGCCCTTTCCGACATGGCTTTAGCGTCACCAAGCAGGGTTTCATTGGAAAGGACTGGGGTTTACTCTGCGCCACGGAGCCCAGAGTGATCTATTCTTTGTCTAATATGCCGGCGTGACACGCTATCAACTTCCATCTCCGAATGGAGTGGCTCCCTTTAAAAGTACAGTGGGGGAGTGCAGGGTGGCCAATCTGGCCAATCGATGGCCAGGATGAATGAGGTATAGGCCCACCTCTTATGATAAATCTATGGCGGCGGGGAGATGTGAAGTATGGGCATGCCACCCCTGCTATGATGTATATGAGAGTGCAGGCTAGAGGCTCAAGCACAGAGATTGATTAAATGGTGGTGTGTGAATGCGCATGTGTGTGTATGTATGTGTGTGTGTGTGGTTGTGCACTTGGATTTCTCCGTACACGCAGTCTCAGACGATTGCCTCCATGTCCGTTGGGGAGATACACGCACACACAGTCACACTCGTGCACAGATACACACACACTGACACACACAGGCACATGCACACTTACATGCACACATGTGCACACACATGCACAGTGCCATGCACAGTCTCTTGTCAGGTTGACTGAAAGCTTCAGGCTGTTGGACTGAAATCACGTTTCTCTAAAATTGAAAACATCCTTAACTCAAGGGACTGCCAGCGTTGTTGCTCTCCACACCTCCTTGTCACCCCCCCTCCCACCTCCCTCTATCCCCCAGCCCCCCATGCTCCCTCTCCTTCCATTCTCCCCCTCATAGGTTTTTGTTGCAGAAGTAGAAGGCCTCTAACGTCCCTATCTCCCGACACCAAGACCCCCACTGGGAGCTGTTGTCTGAACGCTCATTTCATTTTCTCTCAGACACCTAAGCCCTCTATTGACCAGGGCCGTTTCCTGATAACGATGGATCCACGCTCGTACGATCCTTCTTACGAATCATCTTTCGAACGATCGTTATTTTTTTCCGTGCGTTTCCCGAAACTCCTCTTGTACCTGTCCACTGACACGGTGCTGAAATACATATTATACCGTGGTCTGGGTGAATACTTGATTCTGTTTGGCTGGAGGGTGTAGGTTAAAAAGTACACCTACGAAAGACGTTGACGCTATGAAGACGCTATGGCCACGTTGCTTGGCAACACCTGCATACGGGAGATATTAAATAGTCTGCTCGACTTGTAAAAATAAAAAAACCCTCACGATTTTAACTCTAAAACACATTAAAGTATTATTAATTGATTAAATATTTCTTTCTTTCGTAAGTGACCATGGTATAAGCGGGATAATGCCCTTCGAGGTGTCCATTAACAGAACCGTCCTCACACCGTCCTCACGGTTCACGCCTCCGTGTCGTCCATTAATTTCTGTTAATATTTAATCAATTTCTAATACTTTAATGTGTTTTAGAGTTAAAATCGCAAGGTTTTAAAAAAAAATGTATAAGTCGAGCGGACTATTTAATATCTCCCGTATGCAGGCGTTGCCAAGCAACGTGGCCATAGCGTCTTCATAGCGTCAACGTCTTTCCTAGGTGTACATTCAACCTACACCCTCCAACCAATCAGAATCGAGTATTCACCCAGACCATGGTATAATATAGACTAAGCTATATAGCCTATCGTAACTTTAGCGTCACCAGCTGGACATTCAGTGGTATTGGATGTGTTAACGACGCTCGTAGTGCGCTACGAGTACCCCTGGAGCTCTCGTTAGCTACGAGCGTCTTAACGACGGTCGTTACGCAACGATGCTTTCGGGAAACGGTGTGAAAACTGTCTGATGGTCGTACGACGAACTTAACGAACCACTTAGGCTAACGACGCTTTCGGGGCCCAGGTTCTTAGAGGAAAACATAAGCACACGTATCAATACAAACACACACACATTTAACCACACACACACACCTCAGACTCCCAGTACCCTCCTACACATAAACCACACAAGTACTCACAAATCACACACACACATCAACAAATGTCCCAAAGCACATGTGTGCATACATACATGTATATTGTTTGTGTACACACACTATAAACAATGCAGAGTCATTCTGCAGTCTTGTACTAGTCCTCACTCTTTCTAATTTATTCTTCTTTTTAGAAAGAGATTGTAGGCTAAATATTGTGTCACAACAAATGGCAACAGACTCCAGTAGGCCATACCCGTTGGGGGTTTGAGAAATGCTTTAGGCCAATATTGTATAGTTGGGTGTTTGTGTTTGTTAGGGCATTGTGCAAGCACCCTATGAGTAAGAAACATTTTGGCAAAGAATATACACATAAACATACACCGCTATTATCATGCATTTCCATGGTTGATGAATGTTACGCATCAGACAAACAAAGGGATCCTTCCTGTGGGGTCCAGGATGTGACACAACATCCATCCATCCATCCATTTTCTTCCGCTTATCCAATCTATAATATAATCTATCCATTACATGCATACAACATACATAGGCTCCGGTCAAATAGTAAAAAACTAAACTTTTCCTAACCATTTTTCCTTGACCTAGAAGGAAAACGTCATGAGGTCAAGGAAAGATGTGAAGGAAAATTCATAAGGACTTAGGAAAAAACAACCATGGTGCTAAGAGAATTCAACTGCACTGACACTAGGCTACGTAATGATGCAACGACAGATGCTATGGACGTGGGTCTGCCGTGGTGAAAGTACAATTTTCTGAAGATGGACTACTAAAATATTACTTCATTACCAAGGTTGAAATAATAAAAAAGGAATATAGGCTACCAGTCACAAAAGTGAAATGAAATGATTGTAATGTTAAAAATGGTTGCTCACGCTCACCCTCCTGTCCATATTTATCGACATGAATCCCAATGAGTATGATTGTATGAAAATAATTGCTACATGTATGAAGAAAATTGTCATCCCCCAATTATCAAGAAATTATCAAGAAATTGTTGGATTGCATCATCTCCTTTTCTTTTCCTAAAGGATGGTTCAGTGTACCCTTTGCTTAAGGAGATAAGAAAGGAAGCATTGAAGCACCTTCATTTAACATTTAGAGAATTCGACCAGCTCTTATCATGGCTGCCACTTAGATACTTCCGGGTCATTCACTCAGTTAGGAACCTTCCTAAGCAAAAAAGACTAATCGACCCCAGCCATACATTCACATGGTCATACTTTACCAAATGTTAATGACATTCTATTAACTTGTAATAAAAAGTAAAAAGTACTGTATTCATTTACAGTCATTATTAAATGTCTTTTTTTTAAGTCCTATGACTTGGCGAGATGTCTAGATGTCTACTCTCTCTATCAAAAGGTGCCGTTATGATATGAGTTCCTCATTATCTTGTCATATTTGCCGGTTGAATATTTTGTCATGTTAAATATTGAAGGCGATAATAGCTATAACTCTGCCTTACTGCCTTATCATCCCCTTATTGGAAAGGACGACAAGTGATTGGTCTTTCAAGACTCAACATAAGACATTGTCCTAGTTTTACATCGTAAACACCACATGGCTATTTTCTATCATCAAACTTTTTTTTTCAAATAGGCAAAGTTCCAATGGTTCAGCTGTATAAATAATCGATGAAAGGTGCTAAACAAAGACACCTCTGCGACGAACGGTTTTAAATCTGAGATGTAATTTCTTGATAAGCTCTGATGCCAAAGGGATCATGAAATAATGAAATACATTTCCTGAGCAAAATCCAAGATATCTAATTAGCATTGCTTCACTTCCGTCAATCCGAATGTCCACACATCACCATTGGAGGACGCAGCTTTATTTTTATAGGCAATTTAATTTTCACTCAATATTACGGTCTCTCCACTCGGTCTCTCCACTGAACCATTACAGCAGAAATTCAACAGTACTATTGTATCGAAATGTGATATGTGGAAAGAAAGTTGAGATTTTTCAAGAGCATAACTCTTGACATTGGCGAAAAAGAAGGAAATTCCTGCATCGTCAAGGTAACATCATCGACTTCCTCTACTTATTCTGCCATGGCACACATTCTCGTGTCAAAGGCTGTCATATGATGGGCTGTGAAATAATAGACTGAAGCAAAGCTCATAGTTAGAAACACCTTGGTATAAAACAAGAAGAACATGCATTAATATAATATTTTTTAAAGAAAAGTACTTTTGATAAAATATGAATAAGTCAAGTGCAAGTGAAGTTAATGAAAAAATTGAGAAAAAAAAACATTTTTTTACTTGAGAGATTCAGCCACACTTGTCATCAACTTGTCACTTGATTTCAGCTACATGTTCGATGCTATGTTGCATACATTGATGGATTATTCAATACTATTTTTTGCACAGCATCATGTGCATCTGTACACATATGTAAAACTTCAACTTCTGTGATTTAATTTAATTTTGCTCTATTATATACAGTATATACTGGTACTTTTATTTTACCTGTTCACTCTTATACTTATAATTATTGTGTATTTTATCATTATTATTTTCATTAAGGCTAAGGATGCGTGTGTTAGATAAAGTCCTGTATTTCCCAGCTGTAAAAAACACATGTAGAAATTATGTAAATGACAGAACAAACGTCTTTTTGATGTGCATCACAGAGCAAGTTGAGACACTGAGACAGTTGGCGCTTACCGTCATTGCTTTACTCCTCACCAGCAGAACACAGTGTTGAAGGTTAACGCCAAAAATGCCTTGTCATGGCAAAAAAACACCATTCATCGTCATTAGAGCTTTGTGAAACGTGATTGCCGGCGTGCTAAACTAAGCCAAGCAGAACAGAACACCTCCAATGTTGCGTCCATCTAGTCCATGGAGTTTCTGTAATGTATGCCTGACACACCGGAAGGGCCTTAGCGTTCCAATCATCGCCCTCCTCTGGAAACTGGATGATTATGCTCACCACCCGGGCGGATATTGAACAAGCCTGTGATTTACAGTCAATCCAATCCGCAGTATCTCTGTGATAAATCTGCAGAGAATGCACCTTAGAAGTGTGGCATTTTCACTTTTACTCTGGGCACTACAATTGAAAGCAGTCTCACAAGAGATCAATCATGGATCAGAGTCAATTTATTATGAATTAACTGAGATGTCTTAATGTTGAGGTGAAAAATCACAAACACGTAACAAGGCACGGAACACAGAGGTAGACGTGATTTCTATTGTCTATTTTTTATTCTTGTCTCTCTGTTGTCTTTTATATTCTCCCCACCATCCTCTTCTCTTTTTTTCAGTTATTTTCCTCTCCATTCTTTTCCTATCCACTCCTCCACTCCTAAACATTTGCTTTTTAAGTGATCCTGCCAGACAGAAAATAAATAGCAGTTGGTGTGGGAGTTGCTCTGCCCCCCCAGGTCTATATCAAAAGGCCTCATATCCATAATACTCTAGCTGTTTGAAAGTGCCATCGCTCAGCCAGGGAGAACTGGGCGTTATCTGCTATCCACTGCTCAGAGACCAAAGCACCAGGACACTCATCTTATTCCACACCCAAGGGTGCTTGGTTTGAAGCGGAAGAATAGGGCCAGGGGCAGGTGATAATCAATAGAGCAATGGTAGTGAGAAAGAAGTCTGCCTGACATGTGTACAGTTTGATAAAGACCATTTTGCTGCCAGGTATTGTTTTAGAGTGTGTGTGTGTGTGTGTGTTTTGTTTGTGTTTGTTCAGTTTGTGGCAACCCGTTTCCCAACGTTGGTGTTCTCACGGTAAGTATCACGTCAGAGATCAAGGTTAAGCCCAAATAGGCATTTATTCACATCAGGCACAGTGAATAAACATTACATAAATTAAACTGATGGGTCTCCGTGAGCCACATACAATCATGTCAATGTCCTCGGCCTCCTCCTGGACCGGGCCTCCTCTCTCTCCTGGAGTGAGGCTTCGGCCTCCTTTTAAGATGTCCGCCCTCTCGGTTCCTCCCCCTGGCCAGGTGTCCCCCATCTGGCTGATTACGGGGAGGAAAGTGGTGCTCTCTGCCGCCGGCTAGTGGGTGGCGGCGGTACACCCCGTCCACCACTAGCCCCCGGGTCCCCCTGGTGGGGAGCGGGTTGTCACACTCCTTCACCGCTGGCTGAAGCCTCGGGTCGACTGGGGTCCACCCCAGGCATGCATCCCGGCGTGACAGGGCATCGGCGTTGGCGTGCTCCTTGCCCGGACGGTGGTCCACCTTTAAGTGGAAATCCTGGAGGGCCAGGAACCACCTCGTCACCCGGGCATTGTTGTCCTTGGCGCTGGCCATCCACTTCAGTGGGGCATGGTCGGTGACCAGGGTAAACTCCCGACCTAGGAGATAGTACTTTAGCTTGTCCACTGTCCACTTGATGGCCAGGGCCTCCTTCTCCACCGTGGAGTAATTCCTCTCATTGGGTAGGAGTTTCCGACTGATGTAGGTGATGGGGTGTTCCTCTCCGGCCCGGATCTGGGAGAGAACTCCCCCCAGCCCCACCTCCGAAGCGTCCGTGTGCACTATGAGGGGAAAAGGAAAGTCAGGGGTTATGAGCACCGGCTCCGAGCATAAGGCTCTCCTGAGCGTCCCGAAGGCCTTCTCGGCTGCCTCGGACCACCGGATCCGGTCAGGCAGGGCCTTCCGGGTCAGGTCATTCAGAGGGCTGGCCAGCGTGGCAAAGCCGGGTATAAACCGCTGGTAGTAGCCTACCAGTCCTAAAAACGATTTCACCTGTTTCTTGGAGGTGGGGCGGGGCCAGTCCCGAATGGCGGCCACCTTGCTCTCCTGCGGCCGGACGTTCTCCCTTCCTACCTGGTACCCCAGCTAAGCCGTCTCCTCCAGCCCGAGGCGGCATTTGGCCGGGTTGGCGGTGAGGCCCGCCTTCCGTAGCTCCCCCAGCACCGCCCGCAGCTGCCGGATGTGGACATCCCAGCTGTTGCTGTGGATGATGATGTCATCGATGTAGGCGGCGGCGTAGGCCCGGTGAGGCCGTAGGATCTGGTCCATCATCCTCTGGAAGGTGGCCGGGGCTCCATGGACGCCGAAGGGGAGGATGGTGTACTGGTATAGACCCCCCGGGGTCGCGAACGCCGTCTTCTCCCGGGCTGTCCGGGTCAACGGCACCTGCCAATACCCCTTGGTCAGGTCCAGGGTCAGGGTTCATACACATTTTGACCAAAAGATTTCCATGACTTTTCCAAGACTTTTCCATGACTTTAAACCAAATTTCCATGACCAAACATTTTGTGAAATCTCGGTGTATACATGAAAAAGTGATCAAATGTAGTATTAAAACTATGGCCAACAAACTTTTCAGTAGTATTCAGCGTATGCCTGCTTATAATTTGCGCGTATTTCTTTTTAAAGCATATAAATTATTTCAAACTCAGCATAAATGAACGACCTGAAAATATGAATTAGGGATGGGCATTTTAAGATCAATTATCGATTAATCGTTATTTTTGTGGGGGTGCGCGATTGTTGATGGCGGGGGCCCCCGACCGACCGTATTATGACAGTCCTGGACCGGCCCAAATAGATGGACCGGCCCAAAAATAATAATACACAAAATAAAATAAAAAATATATATATATATTACGGCCGGACGGCTCGGTCTGAAATCTCCCGAACCTCCCTATGGCAGCCCGTCCCTGGTTATAGGCCTATGCGGCGCTCGTAAAAGCCGAACAATGCGCCTACATGCGCTCTTAAAGGTTTGGAAACGATCCAACAAGACTAAATCTGTATTCCAATTACAATAAGTAGCCTACTTATCGGCCAACAATAATCAAACACGGCAGTAAAAGTGGGCATTAAACTGTATAACTGTTTTGGAAAAAAGGGAAAAAAGGCCGACATATGCCTATACAATATGTGGCCGGCGCTCGGAAAAGACTCGCGACAAAAAGATGAGCCACACATTTAGAAACAATTGCATGAACTATCTAAAATAAATACCTTAGTCAGAAAACAGATATGAGGCTGAACGTTTTGCTAAAATGTCACATTTACGGAAATATTTAAAATGTTGGAGCGGCTGGCTTGACCACGCGAAACCGAGAGACGGCTGTCTTGACCGCAGTACGCAATCGGTCATTAATCAATAATCGTATTTAACCGTATAACTGCACACAACTTTATTTAAAAGCAATCAAATGTAAAACATGTGTGTTTGTATTGTGGTGTCCGGTGCGTGTGGATGTGCGGCTCCTCCGGCGGAGCGGTTCATGTTAATAGTGGAGTCCGGGAGGGTTCACCTTCACGGCGTAGTTACGAGGGATGTGCGACTATCGGCTTAAACAATACTAAAGTGTTTTTTAAAGTTAGAAAGATATTAGATATTCAACCGATATTCACGCTCCGAATTACAGCGATCAGACACGGGGAACTAAAGCCGCGATCACCGGGCACCGCTTCAAGACTCACAGTATGCAACACAACGTCCTTTTGATCGATAACAATATAAATTGATCGACACATTTCTTAACGATCAATGATCGATCATCGATTAATTATGCCCATCCCTAATATGAATGTTACAAATTTCCATGACTTTTCCAAAACTTTTGCGATTTTATTTTTTTCAAGCGCCTTTCCAGGCCTGGAAATAACCATTTTAAAATTCCATGACTTTTCCAGGTTATTCATGACCGTACGAACCCTGCAGGGTGGTGAGGTACCTGGCTGGTCCGAGTCGCTCGATCAACTCATCCACCCTGGGCATGGGGTAGGCGTCGAACTCGGACACCTTGTTCAGCCTCCGGAAGTCATTGCAGAACCTGAACGTCCCGTCAGGTTTGGGCACGAGGATGACCGGGCTGGACCAGGCACTGTGTGACTCCTCGATGACCCGGAGCCGCAGCATTCGCCCTACCTCCTCCTGGATGGCCTCCCGCCGGGCTTCTGGGACTCTGTAGGGGGGAACTCGTACCTTTACTCCCGGCGCCGTCCGGATATCATGGTGTGCGACCGATGTTCTCCCGGGGATCTCGGAGAACACATCCTGGTGTTGCATAATGATCTTGTCGAGATCCTGCTTCTGGGCCGGGCTGAGGTCCTCCCCCACTGGAACCAGCGGGATTCCGCGACGGGCCGCCAACACCAGGGGTGCCGGGTCTGGAGGGTCCACTCCCCCCCTCCACTGCTTCAGAATGTTTATATGGTATAACTGGGTGGGCTTACCTCTCCCGGGTTGTCGTACCCGGTAGTTTACCTCACCCACCCGTTCGACCACCTCGTACGGTCCCTGCCATTTGGCCAGGAATTTGCACTCCGCCGTGGGAACCAGGACCAATACCAGGTCGCCCGGTCGGAAGATGCGCAGCTGGGCTCCCCTGTTGTAGACCTTCGCCTGGGCCTGCTGTGCTCGCCGGAGGTGGTCTCGGACAATGGGCCACACCTGGGCCATGCGGGAGTGCTTGCTTTATTTACTTTCAAAGTTTTTGATTTAGTATCAAGTGAGTTTAAGCACCCAGTTGAAGCACTTAGGTGTTGAGCGCGCTTCTTTACTTCTCCATGCGGTCCCTCACCTGTTCCACATGGTCCAGCGTGGTGCGATGGGGGGATGGCTGGCTCTCCCACGCCTCCTTGGCGAGGTCTAAGATTCCCCGGGGCCTTCTCCCGTAGAGCAGCTCGAATGGCGAAAATCCAGTGGAGGCCTGGGGCACCTCCCGCACGGCAAAAAAGACATGGGGCAGTAGCTGGTCCCAGTTCTTCCCGTCGGCGTCCATGGCTTTTTTCAGCATCTGTTTTAGGGTCTTATTGAACCGCTCCACTAGGCCATCCGTCTGGGGGTGATACACCGACGTCCGGAGCTGCGTAACCTGGAGAAGTCTAAGTAATTCCTTCATTACCCGTGACATGAAGCATGAGCCCTGATCTGTTAGTACCTCCCTCGCTATCCCCACCCGGCTAAACAGTAGCATGAGCTCCTTAGCTACCGCCTTAGCTGTGGCCGCGCGTAGGGGTAGGGCTTCTGGGTACCGGGTGGCGTAGTCCACCAGCACCAGGATATACCGGTGTCCCCGGCTGGTCTTGGGGAGGGGCCCCACAATATCAAGGGGTATCCGGTCAAACGGGGTCTCTATAATGGGCATGGGAATGAGGGGGTTTCTTACCGTGGTTTTAGGGGCTACCCCCTGGCACTCAGGACACCTCTGGCAATATTGTTCTACGTCCCGTTTTACCCCCGGCCAGTAAAATCGGGCTAAGACCCGGTCCCAGGTTTTGTCCATGCCCAGATGTGCTCCCAGGAAGTGTGTGTGGGCCATAAATAGCACCTTGCTAACGTACGGTCTCGGGACCACTAATTGTTCCGTCACCCCCCCCTCTTGTTCCACTACCCGGTAGAGCAGCCCCCCCCCATGTGGGTGCGGTAAGCTACTCACCGATTCCCGGGTTTGTCCGTCGCGGGCGAGGACGTGGCTCCAGGCATTGCTTTAGTGCGTCGTCCTGGAGTTGGGCGCTGGCGAACTGGCCCGCCCGAGCAGTCCCTTCCCCCCCTGCCGGTAAGAAGTCCGAGAACTCGGTGAGGGGGGAACTCTCGGGACCCTTGGGTGGGTCGTTCCGCTCGGACGCCGTCAGGGTGTCCGGGGTGCCTGGGGGCGGCCCCTGCGATCCGGCCCGGGTGGACCCCCCCTGCCGTGGGGATCGGGGAACCCGGTGGTGAGGGACCGTTCCCCTCGGACCCCTGGTCCTCTGCCGTCGACTCCCCCGGGGTTGCCGGGACCCTTGTGGCCCCGTAGGCTGGTCGAGCCCTCCTCCCTCCTCGGCGGGGAGGCTCTCTCCGTGGCCGGGATCCCCGCTCCGGATTCCACAGCCGCTGGAATATCGGGCAATCCCTCCCTATCAGGAGCGGCACCGGCAGGTGGGGCACAATCCCCGCCCTGGCGGTGAACACCCCGTAGGGGGTCCGGATGACCACGTGGCAGGTCCCGTAGGTACGGGTGTCCCCGTGGACGCAGGCAACCTCCATCGGGTCCCCCTCCGTTCCCCCCGCCAGATCGGGGCGGAGAAGGGTTACCACGCTGCCCGTGTCCAGGAGAGCCTGCGTGTCCCGGTTCATGACCCGCGCTGGTATCGTCGGGACCCCTGTCATCCCCTGCGCCAAACAGGTGGCCAGCATGCAGGGTCGGCGCGTCCCCTCGTCCCCGTAGGCCGACGGCATCGACACATCCCGGTCTCTCGTACAGTATCGGGCGATATGGCTGGTCTGGTCGCAGGTGTAGCACCGTCTCCCCTCGTGGCCCTCCTGGGCCACGATCGGCGGTTCTGGTGGTGGTGTCTGCGGCGAGGTCCTGGGTCCCCGTCGGTCTCGGCGGGTCTCGGTAGGTCGGGAGGTGGTTTGGGGACTGGCGCTCAGCTGCTGGGCCACCTGCCAGTTCTCCAGCTGCCGGATCAGATCATCCACCGTGTCGGGGTGATGGTGGGCCAGTATCTTTTGTGCATCTGGCGGCAGCTGACGAACGGTATTGTCTATTAACACCCGGTCCAGCGGGCTGGGTCCCTCGCCTGTCGCCAGCCACCGACACACAAGGCGACCATGCTGGGCGATCTGGGTCCGTACCTGACCCGTATGTCAAATCGTCAATCATGGAAACGTTGGGCCCTGGCCGCGAGGTTGTGTCTGTAGTAGGCCATTATAGCCTGCTTAAGGACGGGATACTGGCTGGCGGTCTCGGCCGAAAGGTCCTGGCTCGCCTGCTGTGCGGGACCGGTGAGAAATGGCGACAGGATATGGGCCCATTGGTCCTCCGGCCAGCTCTCCCTCCTGGCGGTCCACTCAAACACCTTCAGGTATGCCTCCACGTCGTCATCTGGACCGAGCTTGGTGAGCCTACTGGTCGGAGCGGCGGTCGGGGAGTCGCGGATGGCGTGCTGGGTCAGTCGGAGAACCGCTTTGCGGAGCAGGGCGATACTCTCCGCCGTTTCCCGTTGGGCGGCAGCGGCCCCGTCTGGGTTCTGCATGCTGTGTGGGCGGTTACTCTACCGTGAGTTTGTAGAGGGTTCAAGTTGCCCGCCTTCTCCACCATATGTGGCAACCCGTTTCCCAACGTTGGTGTTCTCACGGTAAGTATCACGTCAGACATCAAGGTTAAGCCCAAATAGGCATTTATTCACATCAAGCACAGTGAATAAACATTACATAAATTAAACTGATGGGTCTCCGTGAGCCACATACAATCACGTCAATGTCCTCGGCCTCCTCCTGGACCGGGCCTCCTCTCTCTCCTGGAGTGAGGCTTCGGCCTCCTTTTAAGATGTCCGCCCTCTCGGTTCCTCCCCCTGGCCAGGTGTCCCCCATCTGGCTGATTACGGGGAGGATAGTGGTGCTCTCTGCCGCCGGCTAGTGGGTGGCGGCGGTACACCCCGTCCACCACTAGCCCCCGGGTCCCCCTGGTGGGGAGCGGGTTGTCACAAGTTGTTGACATTTCATGGCACAAAACACAAACAGTTAATTCCTGGATTGCTTTGTTCTCAAGTGTGTGTGTGTATATGTTTTGTATCTTGATGTGTACATGTTTATTTCACTCTGCCTGTATGTGTGTACATGTGAGTTTGAACGAGTGTACCTGGTGCGTGCGGGGGAAGAAAGTCAATGTAAATAAGAAGGGTAGCGATGATAAATTCTTGTCATAATCTCGCTTACCTTAGGGTCGTCTTTCTTCTCTCCCGATAGGTAGACTCTGCGGAGTTCCGTATCAAACAAGTCAAGATAACAAGGCCCCCGCTACAAAGCAGCCATCCTGCCTGTTTGCTGACAACCTCAAGTAGCTTCGGTCCCTGTGGAGGAATCCCCAACTTTTTCTGGGACCGAGTGGAAGGGGGGAAAAAATATATATATATATATTGACAGAGTGCTCAAATACATGAATAAAGTTGTCAGAGAGAGAAAGAGAGAGACTTGGGAAGAGACAAAGACAAAAACCAAAAAAAGAGAAAAAGTTTCAAGTATCATACTGCAATGGCGGGGACAGATTGCACACTGAGCCCTTTACTCCTCTACCTCCACACAAGTTCAATGTCTGCCCGTTTTACCCGCCTGAGGGCCTGTCTTACAAGGCCAAAGCTCAAGGTGTAACCCACTGAAGGTGATGAACCTTTATTAGGTGCTGCACTTTTAAAAATTATTATTATTATTATTATTATTAATACCCAAACTTCCCTACTCAACTACTCCTTCATACTTTATGCTAGAACAATAATTCAGACTTTAAATATCACCTTAATATCCAAACTTTTATAGAATGACTCAACACTTTTAAACTATATATTTTTAAGTATTTAAACTTTTAAACTCTTAAACTCCCACATACACACAAATGGGACTTTTTATGTGTTCTAGAATTGTTAGTGTTCAAATATAACTCTTAAAGGAGAGGAATAATACGCTTTTTTTTTTTTTTTAATTGTTCCCTGGGGTCTTTACAAGAAATTAGTGAAGTTTATATATTAAAAACTCAATCCAGCTTCTGTAGTGTATGTGTCTGCCGCTCATTTTCTCTACGCTGAAGAACATGCTGTTTTGTGGGCGTGGGGATGTATGGTAATGAGCTCTGCTCCGATTGGCCGCCTCATTAGAAGGTTTTGCGGTGGCGGAGAGTAGAGCTCCCATGCTGCTCAAGGTAAACAAGCTTGACGCGTCGTTTACCGTAATCATGGTGGCCGCTTCAGAAACAACAGTGAGACCCTACATGTTTGAGCCGGAGTCTGTCCCAGAATGGGAAGAGTCAGCTGAGTCTGTTCCGCTTAATAGAATCCAGCAGAACATTTCTCAATGGTAACAATTCGGTGTGATATTGTTACCGTGCCTTGTGTGTGAGCGATGCTCTCTGCCGTAGCTGGTCTGTTTATGTCTCATGTCCATAAGCTTTCTCGCTCCAACTTGCAAACAAGCTAGGATAGACTATTTTGTAGAGCTAGTTGGCCAATATATTATTGTACGCGCGTTTGCATCCAACCAGCGCAGCGAAAATAATCAAACACTATATATAATAGCCCTGTACTTCTCAGTCACATCTTGCCAGAACTTAGATACACTGTTATGGTGTATGCCCTACATTGGTAGGTATACTGTACTCATATTGAGTCTAAATTGTCTGCACTGTATAAGTCTCAACAGGTGCACTTGTGGGAATTCTGCACAATGCCAACTGAAAGAAAAAACGTGTGCTGTAGGGAGATCCAAATGGTGAATATTGATAAAATACATTGTTTCCGTGTAATCCAGGGGCGGAGCGTGAGGGGGGGCTGGGTGGGCGGCCGCCCCCGGGTCTCTAAGGGCCCGGCTATGGATGATGTTCGCGAACTCCCCCCCCCCCGTCGACAATCGCGCACCGGCACCCCCCGTCGACAATCGCGCAACCGAACCCCCCAAACGCATACCGTAAAGGGCCCGGTCATTTGCCTCGCCCCCCAGCCCGCCTCTGACTTGTTCCGCTACTGGTGTAATCAATGTAGTTGTGTCTAATGTATCAATGTCTTATGAAGTTGGGCAAATCCCTATAGACCATTTCTCACTCAATAGGTTGTTCGACTTATGAATGAAATCCCACAACCACCAATATACAGTAGAGTGGTGCAGGAATGAGTCCTAAAACCCGGAAAAACCGTTAACATTTTGGCACTTCCAGTTCTCTTGTCTCAAAGTCAATGGTTTTTTTTTGTTAGATGCCTGAAATAAGGTCTGTGGTTAACACAAGCTTAAGAGATTGACACGTTTTGTTCTACGACATAAAATATGTCAGTAAATACCCCACTCGTGAATTTTGAAGCTTTTTTGTGTCTTAAAAATCTTCTGGCGATTGCATTTACGATTCAAAAATCATAAAAGTAGTGTTCATTGGTAAAGATTATCTTGCTTAACAAAACGTGTGAGTATCATAAACTTGTGTTTGCCACAAGGCATATTTTCTGCAATAATGCAAAATCTAATGGAAAGAACCCATTGGCTTTTTGTTGAGGGAACCCAGGGCGATGCTAACATCTGGGTTGGCCTACAAAATACGTCATCCCTGCACCACTCTATGTATGTTGGCCCATCCGGGTTTTAACAATGTCTGTTTGGACGTTTTTGTCCTACAGATGTCACACAACCAATATAGAGCAGACTATGGGTGTTTACGTCATCAGCGAATGGCCAAGTAACTATTTTATACATTTTTCAATACATGACATGATTTCACTAATAATTATAACCAGTGGTTTGGCCTATGTATACATTTGGATAATACTGTGCATGACAATAAAGATGAGAACAACTATTTGCAATCATATTTATTTCACGTCAGCAATTCAATCAGAAATTACATTGCAAAACAAATTTATAGCAAAACAAACTTGTTGTGACTTACTTGTAGACAGGTACTTCTCTACTTTTTAGCTGCACTGCATGTAGGCCATCATCATGAATATATTTTGTGCTCCTAGATGTTCATAATGTCTTTGATAAGTTATAGAAAAATATTTCCTAAACAGTATGACTCCTGAAGCAGTTCCATCTCTACATGTGTCTCAACCTTGTAGTAATGAAGAACACTATCACTCACAACATAGCATGCATTCAAAACCTCCCCTAATCATTTAGAGTATCATTACTGAAGTTCAGGGTAAACACGTCTATGTCCATAATAATTGGTTCCATTGATTATTACATTGTCTACAGGAGCAAGACAATTTGTCCTCTTTGATATATTCAAATAATAATTGGATTCCTATAACCAACCAAACTACGACCGGACCTCAGTCACGCCAGTGAAGAAGTACTTCAAACAGAAACAAAGTATTACAATCAAAGTTTTTTTTTCCAAGTATCAAGATTCCAGATATTTATTCATCGTTCTTCAACACTTTGTTGGCATATGGTGCAGGGTCCTGTAACACATCCTCAAACAGTAGGTCCATCATCTCATCTGTATAGTAAAGTTATGAAAATGTCACTCCCTCAATTTTCCAACTGTTGTGTTTCAATTGTTGTAAATAGCAGTTATGTACTTAGGAATAAGAAATAGGTTTGTCTTAAACATATGGAAAGTTGCATCCATCTTTACTGGCTTTGATGTGCCTTGTCCCTTCTGTGATGTGTTGAGACAGTGTAATATGTTATTTACCTGCACAGCATTCCAATAAATGGAAAGGGTCTGGCAGCCCACAGTCCTTACATAACTCTGTAGAGATGTGCTAGCCTAAAGGCAGGGAAAACTGAGTACCCACCCCCTCCCCTCAAATCAGTAGTGATGGAAAACTGAGTACCCCCCCCCCCTTGTTAGAAGTCTGTGCAGTTACGGTCTGATAGAAGGCTTTCGTGTGTTTTTTTTTTACTTTAGCCACCAACCCCCGCAGGTGAACACTTGGCCAAGTCGGTTACACTTTACTGAGCCGGACACCTTCAACAGACTTATAAAGCAGACACTGGTCCCAACACATAATTTTAAGATGAGTCCTGACTCCAAAAATAACTTTAAAAGATGTGTACTGAGTCCAGCTTTAGTTGTCTTACTTTTTCCACACCCAACATGCCTGCTATCTTGTTAGCAAACCAGCAGTGCAATATCAGTCACATACAGTGGGAATTGATCCATCAGCGAATCCTGCTGTGAACTGGCCGTCGTTGCTCAAGCAGTCCAACATGAAGTGATTATCACACATACAACTGGGAGCTAACTGTAGCCAGGATGTTGCTTTTAAAATAAAGTTAATCCACTGTTGCCTTAGACATCTTGCCTTGCCTTAGACATATTGTCATTGTAGCTAAGTTAGCAATGGCTTGCGGTGCTGAGACAAAGTAAATGGGAGTGGTTATTCACCTGGGTGGAAGGGCATGCTCTGAGAGGGTTGGATTATGCAAATAATCCCCGTTTATGATGACTAACATGGGGCTTTTCGCGGCCTGTAGAATTGCTGTTTTTTTTAACAATGAAATTACAGACAAAGGTCATTGGTAACATGTAACACAGGAATAAGCCGTTTTGCATAATAGGTCCCCTTTAAAATCTATGCTAGCATAGCATTCAAGGGACCTTCTACCGATTGTCTATATGTTAATGGTCTCCAGGTTACACAACAAAAGCCTACACATGAAAAAACTTCTTGTAAATGCATTTTGTGGATCAAAATATAGCATATGTTTGGGTTTTCAAAAAACTACAAGTGATTTCTCCAGCAACATCCCACTCCCTTGCCCCTCACCTCCCGGCAAAATCACATCGACCAATCAGCTATGAGTTTGGCTCTGTGACTTATGAGTGGGAGAGCTACTTGAGATTACAATGGCTGATCTCAAGCGGATCAAATTAACTGACTATAACTTCAGCCAAGTATTACTGACTGGAACCAATGATAGATATTTATTTGAGCCTGAATACACTGAAGAGGAAATTGTATAGTGAAGACAGCAGCAGACAAATGAGGTGTTTGCAGCAGCTACTGAAGACAATGCGAAGCGATCTGGCACAATCGTTATCCACTGTCGGAGACCGGATTGAAGGTCAGCTACTGTGTTTTTTATATACGAGAGATTCAACACCATGTTGGACCGATGACCGACTTTCTATAGTATACCAAAGGTGAACTGGAACCGTCAGCCAAAACCAGCTGAACCACATGGACAGATGACAAGTATGTTTTTAGTCTGCTACTTAGTTAGCTTTGTTGTCAGACCACATACCCCACCACAAGTTATGTCACTTGTGGATTTCAGTGCCTAGTGCAGGCATCTAAACTGATTATTCTTTTCTTTCGGATAGTACAACTTGGCTGCTTACCATTTCATGTTGAAGTGGCTACATGGAGGAGAACGTCTAGGGCATGGGTCGGGAACGTGGGGCTCGCAAGCCCCCAATGGCTCTTTTGCCGACGGCCGGGGCTCTCGGACGAAATTAGTTGAGGAAAAAAAAAATGTAATCAAGGAATCAGGCTAGGTCTACCCTAATATAATGCTAAAATAACAGTCAATACTAGGGGAGAGCTGTGTCGATTGAAACACGTCATTACATTCGGAGAAAACCGTATTTTTGTTATCAACCCGACTCTCCCATCACGCACACACACACGCACGCACGCACGCTGGCCCTATAATGACAAGGCTTCGTGGCAAATAGGCAGTTACGTCTATCTGAGTAATATTGTTACATTCGCGGCTCGTTGATGTGTGCGCTAATCAGGGCTGGACTGGGGGGGTGCGGGGTGCATGCGTCACACACCCCGGTCCGACGACCGACGGCGGGGGCGGGGGGGAGCCCGTAACACACCCCGGTCCGACGACCGACCGGGGGGGGGGGGGGGGGTGTGGGGCGCGATCGTAACACACCGCCTCCGGTTGGGCCAAATTACTTTATTTTTTAATTTTTATGACAGTCCTGGGCCGGCCCAAAGATGTGCGTCGGCCCCCGATGGCCAGTCCACCCCTGGCGCTAATCAAAATGTTAAAAAGGAAAAAGCCCGAAGAGAAAGTCTGCAACTTTCAGCCCGATTGGACAGATGAGTTTGCGTTCGTGGAAAGAGCTGGGAGTGCGGTCTGTCTGTTATGTAATGAGAAAATTGCGTCCATAAAACGATGCAACGTTAAACGCCACTTCGACACTCACCATGCACAATTTGCAGCAACATATCCTATGTAAGTTAAATATCCTCTCCACCACCTAGCCCCCCCCTACCTGTCTGACCTCCTCGTCCCCCACCGCCCCACCCGTGCCCTCCGATCCTCCTCCACTCTCTCCCTCACACTACCCAGATCTAAACTCAAATCCTTCGGCGACAGAGCCTTCTCCCGCACAGCACCCCGACTCTGGAACTCTCTCCCCCAACCTGTCCGCGACTCACCCTCACTCCTCACATTCAAATCCCGTCTGAAAACCTTCCTCTTCTCCCAAGCCTACGATCTCTCCTACCCATAACTGCTGTCCTGTCCCCCCCCCCCCGTATTCCACCCCATCCCCTTGCCCTTGTTGTCACCCCCCCCCCCCCCCCCCCCGTTTGTCTCTTCGCCCTCTTGTATGCGTCCTTGGGTCATTGAAAGGCGCAATAGAAATTCTATGTATTATTATTAGTATTATTATTATTATTATTATTATTATTATTATTATTATTATATCCAAACTTTTGCTTGTCTACTTAAAATACCACAGCAGTGATGTTAGAAAGTGAATTAGTGTTTAGAACCATTTGTTCCGTAACATGCAAACAATACATACAGCTGCAGTAGATGCCATGGCACAACTCACACCTTGCATGGCATTTGATGGCCGGGTCTGTGACTGAAAAACACGTCTGAAACAATGACCAAAGGAGAAATTATTTACTTATGTAGCCTAGCTGATACAATTTATGTCAAGTTTAATGGATTAATACATCTTCCAAGGTTGCCTAGCTTTTGTGTTACGCACTCAAATTAAAACAATGAGGTGGGCCCAAAAGCACGCCACAACAGGTAACGTCGACAACTCAGTTTATTTAGAAGAAAACCAGTCAAAAACCAGGATATTTGTCAGAGGTAGCAAACAAGTCTAGTAGGGAGTATGCAGGGAATCAGAGTCCAGTATGACAGGCAGAAAATCCAAAACCAGTAAATCAATCAGAGAAGACGACCAAATACGACAAGGGGCAGGCAGAAGAGCGAAGTCCAGGGACCAGTTTCCCTATAACGATGGATCCACGCTCGTACGATCCTTCTTACGAATCATCTTTCGAACGATCGTTATTTTTTTCCGTGCGTTTCCCGAAACTCCTCTTAACATGAACGCGCGTGCACAGACCTAACGATCGATCGTAGCCTTGTTCCTGTCCACTGACACGGTGCTGAAATACATATTATACCATGGTCTGGGTGAATACTCGATTCTGATTGGCTGGAGGGTGTAGGTTAAAAAGTACACCTACGAAAGACGTTGACGCTATGAAGACGCTGTGGCCACGTTGCTTGGCAACGCCTGCATACGGGATGTATTAAAGAAGCACTATGCAACTCGTTTATCAAAAATAACCTTAACCATGCAGGTTGAGAGTCGTTCTGATCGTTCTACAACACTTTCTGGGTTGTTTGGTGGGTGTTTCATCTCCCCCTGTTGGTTCCCCGCGGAAAAACAGAACATGCAACTTCATGTGGCCGTCCCGGCCACTTACGGATGTGACTCAGCGGAAGTATCCAATTGCGCCTCGAAAATGTAGTCAGATTGTAGTTTCACTGCTTTACGGTAGACCTGGGCGGGGGTGCCAAACATGGGTCCGGCTGAATATAAAGAGTCAGTTGCAAGGCAATTCTGGATCAATCGACAAATCCACTATGGATCCATCAAGACCCAAGAGGGGAAGGTCGGAGGAATCGAAGAATAAGAGAAAGGATTATGATAAACAAAGAAACCAGACACGAGTGAACATAGGGCGAGCTTATGCGGAATGGCGTCAACTGAGAGACTCGGAAGAATGCAAAACGGACGCCGACTTGGCTGTCTTGCTGCTGAAATTGTAAGTAGCCTACCCTTGGGTGAACTTCGTTTTTGTAATGTGGTTTGAGAGTCTGTTGAACAATGTGTTTTGCTCGACCGTTTTATTGTGAGCCCTGTATGTGTTTAGCTTGGTTGCTTCATGGCTAGCTTGCTAGCTAGTGAGGGTTTATCCTAGCAGTGACTTGCTACCACACATGTTTGTTTGCGGTCCGAATCCAGGTTCTCGTTGTGTATTACTATTTATTTATCGAAGTGGGGGGTGGGGGGCGTTGTCAATGAGTTTTTACGACAGTGTTGTAGGCCTATTCCGAAGCTGCAGGGGGAGCTCTATAGTGAGAAATGCGAGCCCAATTCCGGCGAAAACCCAGAAACAGCGGAGGAATAACCGAGTTGCATAGCGCACCTTTAAATAGTCCGCTCAACTTGTAAAAATAAAAAAACCCTCACGATTTTAACTCTAAAACACATTAAAGTATTATTCATTGATTAAATATTTATTTCTTTCGTAAGTGACCATGGTATAAGCGGGATAATGCCCTTCGAGGTGTCCATTAACAGAACCTAACAGAGCCTCCGCGTCGTCCATTAATTTCTGTTAATATTTAATCAATTATTATATTATTTATGGCTGTAATTATACAGCCATAAATCAGCCCCTCAACGACTACAGACCGGTGGCACTGACGTCTCACCTGAAGTCCCTGGAGAGGCTGGATCAGATCATCAGGTCATCACTGGACCCTCAGTTTGCCTACCAGCCGAGACTAGGAGTGGAGGACGCCATCATCTTCCTGCTCCACCGTGCCTGCGCCCACCTGGACAGACCGGAAGCACTGTGAGAATCATGTTCTTGGACTTCTCCGGCCTGCTCTGCTGTGGAGTAAGCTGACGGCAATGCAGGTGGACCCTCCCCTGGTTTCCTGGATTATGGACTACTTGACGGGTCGACCACAGTATGTCAGACTGCAGGACGGTGTGTCTGACACTTTGGTCAGCAGCACTGGGGCTCCACAGGGAACTGTTCTTTTCCCCTTTCTGTTCACCCTGTACACCTCAGACTTTCAGTTCCTCTCTGAGTCCTGCCACCTGTAGAAGTTTGCGGCCGACTCTGCAATTGTTGGCTGTGTCAGTGAGGGGAAGGAGGAGTACAGGGGCGTTGTGGACTCCTTCGTCGAGTGGTGTGCAGCTAACCATCTGCATCTCAACTCCACCAAGACTAAGGAGCTGGTGGTGGATTTCCGCAGGAGGAATCTTCCCCCACACCCATCTCCATCAACGGTGTGACTGTGGATGTTGTCCAGGATTACAAATACCTTGGAGTATACCTGGATAACAAACTGGACTGGGCCAAGAACACTGAGGCTGTTTACAAGAAGGGCCAGAGTCCTCTCTATTTCCTGAGGAGGCTCCGGTCATTCAACGTATGTAACATCATGCTGAGAATGTTCTACCAGTCGGTGGTAGCCAGTGCCATCTTCTTTGCTGTTGTGTGCTGGGGCAGCAGATGCCAAGAAGATCAGCAGGATCATCAGGAAGGCTGGCTCCGTCCTGGGGGTCCAACTGGACACTTTGGTGGTGGTGTCTGAGAGGAGGGTGCTGTGTAAACTACACAGTATCCTGGACAATAACGCACACGCTCTCCACCAGGTGATAAACTCGAGCAAAAGCACCTTCAGCAACAGACTCATTCTCCCTGGTGTAACATAGAACGCCAGAGGTCTTTTCTCTGTGGCCATCAAACTGTATAACGCATCAACCTCCTGGTGACACTGTGCCCTGAGCAAATGTCACTTTATAATTTTTACCCAATTTTCACTTCATCACTTTATTTAGTAGTACTGTACCTTAGTTTATTTATGTTGCTAAAAAAATGCTGCTACAATTGTATCACTTGTACCACTGTAACCACTGCTACCACTCCTTTTCACTTATTTAGTTTATACTTATTTAATTTCATTTTATGCTAAATTGCACGGTGCGTATTGTTGTATATTGTATATACCTATGTTTAACTGCAATTTGTGTTGCACTTTGTCACATTTAGTATTTAGTTAATTGTTTGATTTATTTTATGTTGGCCTTTATTTTAGGTTTAATGTATTGCGACTGTTGCACATCAATTTCCCACGGGATAAATAAAGCTTCTTGAAACTTGAATCTATAACCATATATATATATATATATATATATATATATATATATATATATATTAGTACTGAGATACACCTTGCGGTGCAACCTGGACACATCTTCAGTGATGTAACCGGGGTCACAGGGTGTTTTGGGTCTTACATCTGTAGAGCAGGACTTCTCTGGCTCAGGTGACCTTGAACTCCTTCACCAGACTGCTGAATGGAAGATGCAGATTGTTGTTATGCCCGAAGAGTGCAATGCTGCTTAAGCTCTGTGGCAGGCCCAGCCACCTGCGTAGGAACCGGTTCACCTTCCTCTCAAAGCCCTCTACGGTGGTGATCGGGACTTTGTAGATCAGCAGTGGCCAGAGGAGACGAGGCAGAATGCCATGTTATATTAGCCTAGAACTCTAGACACCCCCTAGCGGCAGCACATTTATTTGGCAGCTAGGTAGGTCTAGCACAGCTCCGTCCGCTTTTTGGTGCTGGAAACACCAAGTGTGTCTTGTATGTCTGACCAATCACAGCGTGAGGGGCGGAGTCGAAAGCCGGGCTACCATGACGACAGAAATGCGACGGTTCTGTGTTAGAGGTAAACAATGGCTGCTGCTGCTGGCGAACGGTTGTCTTTCCACTCGGCTTTGGCCGCAACTCTTCAAGACTTTAAGTTAACATTTTATTTGAGAAAAGAACAAAGAACGGCACTGAAGTCTTTCCTCGAAAATAAATATTTATTCTGAGTTTTGATTAATTACGTAGTCAGAGCCGTCGCTCTGACTACGTCACCTTCTTCGTTGCTCTGATTGGTTGTAGCGCTATCCTATTGCGTGCAGAGGGAACTTGAAAGACAACCGTTTATCCCGCCCACACTGCCAATGGAGCTGAGCCAGACCTTACATCTTTCTGATGTAGGTCTGGCTTGCCAGGCTAATGTTATATAGATCCAGGCCTTAAACCTTCCAGGAAGCCCTGACTTGTCC
This sequence comes from Merluccius polli, assembly GCA_030340625.1. Lineage (NCBI taxonomy): Eukaryota > Metazoa > Chordata > Actinopteri > Gadiformes > Merlucciidae > Merluccius > Merluccius polli. Next base: position 577,098 of record JAOPHQ010003696.1, on the reverse strand, counting down.
ACAGCCAAGAGCCACCTGTCGAGGTCATTGCTGGTACCTTGGCTTGCAGTGGTATCCTTGAGGTCACTAGTGAAGAGCTTGCCCAGGCTTTTCACTGGCTTTTCTGACACAGATGGAATCTGAGTGTCTCCCAGGGTGAAGCGGAACCGGTCAGCCACTTTTCCTTTCCTCAAGACCAAGGACCTGGACTTTGCAGCCTTGAAGCTCTTTTTGCCCATGTAATAAGCCAATCTAGAGCTTGGAGAAGTCACCTGCACCCTGGCAATGATGTTGTAGTTACCGTGAGGTCGTCCATAAAAGCTCTAATCGGGGGTTGCCGGTTGCCAGATCTGGACAGCGGACCTCTGCACTTAACTTCCGCTGACTTCACGAGCATATTCATGGCCAATGCAAACAGGGACACAGAGATTGTGCAGCCGGTGATGATGCCCTTCTCTAGGCAATGCCACTCAAATGTTGAGGTCCTGGAGGACACCCTTAGACTAAAGTTGTTATAATAGTCAAGGATGAGATTCCGCATCTTCTCCGGGACGTGGTATCTGCTCAGGGCCAGCTCCACCAGCTTGTGTGGTATTGATCCATATGCATTGGCAAGGTCAAGCCACAGCACGGCCAGGTCCCCCTTGCTCTCCTGTGCCTCCCGGATCAGTTGAGTCACCACCCCTGTGTGCTTAATGCACCCTGGGATGCCTGGAACTTCACCCTTCTGCACCGAGGTGTCGATGTAGGTATTCTTCAGGAGAAATCCCGTGAGGCAATTGACAACGATCTTGAGGAACGTCTTACACTCAACACTAAGGAGGGAGATTGTCCTGAACTGCTCGATGTTGCTAGCGTTCTCCTCCTTGGGAATCCACACGCCCGCCGCGTATCTCCACTGCTGAGGTACCTTCCCTTTCTTCCAGATGACTCTGTAGATCTTCCAAATACGTTCCACAAGCCTCGGGCAGTTCTTGAAGACCTTGTAGGGTACTCCACTGGGGCCTGGTGCTGATGCTGTTCTGGCCGATTTGATGACCTCTCTGACTTCCTTGAGGGTGGGTTCATTGGTGTCAAACAGGATGCTGGGTTCAGGTGGACATATGAGGGCTGCACAGTGGCTGAGGTCTTGATCTCTCACGCTGTAGGTGTTACTGAGGTAGCGGTTGATGTCCTCCTCTGGGCATGTGAGATGCCCACTGCGTTTCTCTCCCAGCAACTTCTTTGTGAACCCAAATGGGTTGTTACATTAAGGGGTCTGATAACTTGGTGGCGGACGCGCTGTCACGTGCCCCTGTGATGTAAAGCATCCTGTGTAGTGTTAACCTCCCCTCCCTTCTGCAGTGTACTAAGAGGATCCTGGTACGGAGGTTGATGGGGAGTGTTGTATGCCGGTGGTATATTTTCGTTTTTTTTTTAGTGGACTGTTATGGTATCCTGAATGGCACCCCGTCTCTATGGGGGGGGGGGGGGGTGACGGCCACGCCTCTTGAGGCCCAGTGGGAGGGGTTTGGGTGTCGTTAGTTGCTGGGAACACCTGGGCCCGGGTGTTCTCAGTGCTATAAGAGCACACCTCACCAAGCTCTGGAAGAGAGAGGACAAGGGAGGAATCCTGCTCTCTGCTCTCCACGCTCATTAAAGTCCTTATCTCCACTTTGAGATGTTGGTTTTGAGTTGGATTCAATAAATTATGATTTCCTTGCTTTAACTTCTTGTGTCCTCTCCTATTATTTGTCATGGCTTTGAGCCGGCCGTGACAGAAGGCATTGCGCTTGCGGGCCCTCTCCTTGCCCCTCTAAATATATATACATATATATATATATATTAGACAAAATGTAAATATAACCAGATAAAGCGAATAACAACAAAAATAATCACAAAAAGTGAACAGAACTATTGCTTAATAAGCACATTATCACATTTCAGTTATCAAAAGTCTCCTTCTTTCAAGTACACAAACCATGTGGCACTATTCCCATGTTTCTTCAGAAAGGCTAAACAAATCAACGAACTATGTTACAACACAACACACAATGTTGCCTCTGAACTAGGCTACATGTTTTTGGAGAAAGGCAGATTTTTTTAATGAACAGAATCATCTCTGCATGATCAGGTATTAGCCTGTTTCTGCCTTCATTCACAATGTGTGACACTGAGCTAAACAGCCGTTCGCTCTCAACGCTACTGCAAGGTGCTGAGAGGTATTTGCGTGCCACTTTGGCCAGAGAAGGGAACCACGCTTTGTTAACCCCCCAGTATTGCAGTGGATTGTCCTCACGGGCCACTGGGGCCTCCCCAAGGTATGTCTCCAATTGTGCGGTAACACCCACAGCAGCTGGGGTCAGTGCTACTGATGCTTGCTCATTTGCAATTTCATCAGATTGTCCTCTTCTGCAATCAGTCTCATCAGCATCTCCTTGGCATTTGCAGCAGTGTTGGTGTTCGAGAAATACACACTTCTGTATCTAAAACAGACAACATTTACGGTCATTAGGCTATGTGGCCATTTAGGAATTCCTATTAAAAAAAAAAATCCCAGCCAAGAAACAACTTGCATGGAGTTGTTGCGTTCACTGCTCAGTGCACACACGCGCACACACACACGCATGCAGAGAGAGAGAGTGCGTATAGGCCTACCTCGGATTGAGCAAAGTTGCTAGGCTGTAGAGCGGATTTTCTTCCACCTCTAGAAAGAAATCTCAGCAGCACAGTAATCGCAGGAATTCTGCTGCCATAGCATCCGAAGAGCTGACTCTTCGCGTCAACTCCTCAAATGGACCCAGAACAGACGCAGTCTTCTCCAGCAGAGTCCACTGGCCAGGCACGAGTATTCAGACGCATATATTCCCAGCGCCCGTTTCTGTTCGATCAGGGACTGGATCATGTAAAATGTGCTGTTCCAGCAAGTCTGTACGTCTTGTTGGAGTCTTTTTGTGGGCTGATTGATTTGTAACTGGATGTCCTCGAGGCGGGAGTAGGCTAAATCAGAATGTTTGAAATGCCCAACTATTCTGCGACCGACTGCCACAGCATCAGCAACACTCCTCTGAGAGAGAAGGCCCTCGTGAACCACCAGCTGAAGAGAGCAGCACACGGCAGGCTAGGGAGCCCCACATCTGTCATGGCCTTGATCATATTTCTTGCGTTATCTCGGAGCACAACATGGACAGAGCTTTTTTGGTTACCCCATATTTATAAGATATAACACACCGACGGTGTGTTATATCAAACTTTGGGCTACTAATAATTACAGCTGTAACACTGTTTGCAATATTCAGGGTAACATTCGGGTACATTCGAAAGCTTGGGACACTATGTGCACACCATGATGAAACTAATAAAACGTGGCTGTGCGGGGAACGTCACTTTAACATTGCCAGGGTTAGGGGTTTGATTCTCACTGGGACCACCCATGCTACAAATGTATGCGCTCACAGTGTTGTAAGATAAAAAGTGTCCACCAAATGGCATATTTAAGCAATATCACATGAGAAGGAGTGTGATATTGCTTTTATACAACAAGCGCCATTTATTAGTTGACAGTAATACGTGACAACAGATGATTTGATTATGATTTGTTTATTTAATTTATTTGACTCTGTCAACACAACTGGACTGTTGCCAAGCAACACAAACATTTTCCTGCACACTAGCTTGCTACTTTGTGTAGGTCTACATGTTACCGCAGGCCAGCTTCTTTGTATCATGTACATTTATCTGTATGTTTCCATTTATTGTGCAACCAGTGAAATAATAATATGTTGATAGATAATGATCGTCGATGTAATTAACGGTTATTAGAACACCTGTAAAGCAGAGTGATACATGTATAGTTAAAAGTCCCAGTGCTGTTATACTCTATATCAGCACTCATGGAATGCCTCTTGCCCATATCAAATGACTCGGTCGGAACTAACTGTTGTATAAATAGTATATATATATTATTAGACCCCATACATTAAACTGTTGAGTTCCTTCATCTTAATTTTCTAAGCAATAGTGTTTATACTTTTTACAATAGATAACTTTTAATGTTCTCCACACACACATTGAAATCTAGACTAAAAAATAACACAATTCTCATATTATATCATACATATTATTCCCAACTTTCATACTCAACTCCTTCATACTTTATACTATAACAATAATTAAAACTTTACTTACTATCCAAACTTTTATACAATGGCTATAAACTTACTATTTATACTTTTTAAATGATTAGACTTTTGAACCAAGAACACCTTAGCAACCACCCTAGAACACCACCCCCTAGAGTAAGATTGCAACACCCCTAGAACACAATAGAAACCACCTAGAACAACCTAGCAACCACCCTGGACACCCTAGCACTCACCTAACACCACAGGAGAAACCACCTAGAGTAAGATTGCAACACCCCTAGAACACAATAGAAACCACCAAGAACACAATAGAAACCACCTAGAACAACCTAGCAACCACCCTGGACACCCTAGCACTCACCTAGGACACCCTAGCAACCAAGAACACCCTAGAAACCACCGAGAACACCCTAGCAACCACCTAGAACACCACAGAAACCCACATATAACACCCCAGCAACCACCTAGAACACCCTAGCAACCACACAAACACCCTAGCAACCACCTAGAACACCCTATCAACCATCTAGAACACAATAGAAAACCACCTAGAACACCCAAGCAACCACCCAGAACACCATAGCAACAACCTAGAACACTATATCAACCACCTAACACTCTATCAACCATATAAACCACCCTAGCAACCACCCAGAATATCCTAGCAACCACCAAAAACACCATAGAAAACCACATAGAACACCATAGAAACCACTCAGAATACCCTTGCAACCATACAGAAACCCCCTGGCAACCACCTAGAATACCTTAGCAACCACCCTGAACACATAGATTACCTTAGCAACCACACTGAACACCCTCACAACCACCCATAACACCCTAGCAACCACCTATTACACCCTAGCAACCACCTAGAACACCCTAGCAATCTTACTTGAGTGTTAAGCATTCATTTACTCTAAATACAAACTGCAAATTCTGCATTTTTTTCCCATACCTTTCGACCTTCGCTGTATTCAACAAAGCAAATATTAAGAATATCTGATTTGCTAAAGAAAAAAAACAAATAAGTCACGCTCTATACCTGATTATCTATTATAATGCTCTATATACTTAATGCTCTTTAATAATAATCTATATACCTAATGCTTAATGACAGGGGTCGGCAACCGTTTTAATGTCAACATAACAAAAAAACAATGCATGGTGTGCCATGCATTTTTAAATTTTAATATAGTCTACTAATTTAACTGCAGTGCAACTATTCCAGTTATTTTTAGGTTTAATATGTTGGAATATTTTCTTTCTTTCAGTATAGTATTTGATGTATTAATATTATATTATTATATTAATATTATATTCCGATATATATATTTAAAAAATACATTTCAGAAACGCGTAACAAAACATAAACAGATTTCCCTAACATTAGTTATATGTAGTTATTTATGAGTCCTCGCTAAAATAATAGGATAATGCAGTGAACACACTTCACCGATGGGTCACACCGCGAGCGACATGAGCAGCAGGGGGCGCTCCGGCCACTGGCTGCTCGCTGGCTGACGTCGCCAGGGGGGCTGGGCTTCAAGCAGCACTGCAGACATCAAGTTCGGTTGCGCCCATTGCAATATCAAGTTTGTAGTAGAGCTATTCGGCAGGCCATTGTGAATGTTCAAATAACAATTTCCACGTTTCCCCTGTTTATTATTTAGTAATCAAAATAATATTTTCAAACAATACATACAAAAACATGCTGTCTATTTTGTGCATGGTAGCATAGTTGGAATCAGAATTGCATTGTTGACCTAGTTTCCCCACACAAGGAACCTGGTTCTTTGCTCTCAGTCAGGACACAATACAACAAACAGAAATGGAGATAAAGCATTATAAGTGTCCCGATAAAGAAAGAGAGACTGGTCATAAACCGGAGACGGCGACAATGAATGAAGGACAAATGAAGGACTGCCGGCCGCTTTCGCTGCTCATGTCGCTCGCGGTCGTGGATAACTCGTTCGCTCTGCCCGACTGGCTGGATCAGCTGGTTGTAGGGTTTGTGGCGTTATAACATGGTTGAAGGGTGTTTCGTCCGTTTTTTTAAATATTCATTCATCGGCGATTATAAATGCCGATGCCGATAGTTTGGAAAATGCCTAATATCGGCCGATAATATCGGCCTGCCGATATATCGGTCGGGCTCTAATTAATATTAATAAATAAATTATTTACAAAGTATGGATTTTCTGCTGCCACAAAATCGGCCTGGAATGTGATTGATTGGCACCGAAAGGGCAGCAAGGCAAAAATTGGCATCTCTGAGCTTATCATTGTGTTGAAAGTCTGTTTGTCAGTTCATCATCGAACCTCTGCGCTGCATAATACTTGCTGCAAAATCCAACAAATCCAAAGCCACTTGCCCAAAAGGGTTGAAATTCGCGAATGCACTCATTCATGTTCTTTGATACAGCCATTATGCTCACATTAACTGCGACTAGCTTGGTTCTAAAGTTTTTTGCACCCTGTCTTTGTGACTTAAAGTGGCTATTGTGGAAATTGTGATTTAATAAAAGAAGAAGCAATTTCTCACGTCGACAACGCAACGGCGTGTCATTTATTGTTGCACTCAAAAACCCGGGAACTCACACATCGCGCTGCGCGTCATATCAACCAGCCAGGTCGGCATCATTACAGAGACATCGTCCCTTATATTGGAACACGCTAACACATTAACATGTCGTGCAGAACGCACGTCTGATCATAAGCATAACACCAGCGTAGCTGATCAAGGGAAACAAATGTTTACATACAGTATGGTGAATTGTGTCCATAATGTCCACTACATACGTCCCCCAAGAATTCACCATAACAAAGAAACAATCAAAAGTCAGCGAGGAGGAGGGCGAACAATTCGGCGACAACGACTCCTCTGCACTTGGGCGTGGGTCGAGGCACCTGCGCACTGCGGCGGCGCCTCTGAGGCATCGAGGCGGGAGGGAGGATGGTGGTGTGAGGAAGACCTAGGCTCCACCCTCGGGGACTTGGGCCGCACCGGAGGGCGCCCGCGTTTCGGAGGCTGGGCAAGCCCAACAGGCTTGTCTACATCCAGATGAGCTGGCTTAAGGCGGTCCACAGAAATGCGCTCTGCCCTACCGCCAATGTCCACCACAAAGTGCTTTACCCCCGTCTCTAAAACACGGAACGGGCCGTCGTAAGGAGGCTGCAGCGGCCCCCGGTGTGCGTCATGACGGATGAAGACGTACTCCGCTGATGATAGATGTGGGGGAGTGTAAGATTGTGGGAGGCTGTGGCGTGAAGTAGGCACAGGCGCGAAAAGCCTAGCCCTATCCTGAAGCACTGTCCGCTGATGGGCTGAGGACCAGGGAATTGTAGAGTCAGGAACAAAATCCCCTGGAAGCCGCAAAGGCTGGCCATACACCAGCTCCGCTGATGAGGACTGTAGGTCCTCCTTAGGGGCAGTCCTCAGGCCCAGCATGACCCAAGGGAGCCTGTCAACCCAGCCACTGTCCTTGAGGCTGGCCCAAAGAGAGGCCTTCATAGCACGATGAAAACGCTCGCAAAGTCCGTTAGCCTGGGGGTGATATGCAGTGGTGCGGTGAAGTTTCACACCCAGGCTGTTCGCAATGGCGTTCCAGAGCTCAGAGGTAAACTGTGAGCCCCGGTCCGAAGACAAGTCGGACCTGGGGTGCCAAACCGGGCAACCCAGGTCCCGATGAACGCCCGCGCCATCTCAGCAGTCGTCCCTGATGTCAATGGGACAGCCTCCGGCCATCGAGTGGTCCTATCCACCATGGTGAGGAGGTAAGTGAAACCCAGGGAGGAAGGAAGAGGACCCACCAGATCCACGTTGACGTGGTCGAATCTTCGCTCCGGCACCAGGAAGTGCGCCAGCAGGGCTTTGGTGTGGCGGTGAATTTTTGACCGCTGACACTCGTGACACAAGAGTCTGCCCAGTCACGCACATCCTTCTTGAGGCCATGCCAGACAAACTTGGCTGCCACCAACCTCTGAGATGGTTTCCTACCCGGGTGGGAAAGGCTGTGCACAGCGTCAAAAACACGTTGTCTCCATGCCGTGGGAACGATGGGCCGTGGCTGTCCAGTGGAGACGTCACAAAGCAGCATGGTGCCACCATTGCCAAAAGCCATCTCCGATAACTGCAGTCCAGTGGCAGCAGTCTTGAGTGCCTGTACATATAGGTCCGTGGCCTGATCGGCTGCCATGTGGGCGTAGTCAAGCCCCAGGTGGACGGCCCCCACAATGGTGCGAGAGAGGCAGTCTGCAACAAGGTTGGCTTTGCCCGCAACGTGTTGAATGTCCGTGGTGAACTCTGAGATGTAAGAGAGTTGTCGCTGTTGGCGGGCAGACCACGGCTCAGACACCTTAGCCATGGCGAACGTTAGGGGTTTGTGGTCGACAAAAGCTGTAAACTGTCGACCCTCTAGCAGTGAACAGAAGTGTCGGATGGCAAGGTGAAGTGCAAGCAGCTCCCGGTCAAACGTGCTGTACTTGCGTTCAGGCGGGCGTAGCTGGCAGCTAAAGAAAGCAAGCGGTTGCCAGGCACCATCCACCCACTGCTCGTGCACACCGCCAACTGCATAGTCCGAAGCGTCTGTTGTGATGGCAATGGGCGCATCAGGCGATGGGTGTGCCAGCATCGTCGCTTTGGCCAATGCGGCCTTTGCATCCATGAACGCCTTGTCTCTCTCCGAGGACCAATCCACCAGGTGTTTTGGTATTTTCCCCCTCAAGGCCTCATGCAGGGGGCACATGATTGCAGCAGCTCTGGGAATGAAGCGGTGGTAAAAGTTCACCATTCCCAGGAACTCCTGCAGAGACCTCACTGTGACGGGCTGTGGGAAGTTCGAGATCGCGTCAACCTTAGATGGGAGTGGCACGGCCCCGCCCTTGGTGACTCGATGTCCCAGGAAGTCGATGGTGGTCAACCCAAACTGGCACTTAGCTGGGTTGATGATAAGTCCGTGCCGGCTGAGACGCTCGAAGAGGATCCGCAGGTGGGCCAGGTGTTCGGTTTTGGAGGTACTGGCCACGAGGATGTCGTCCAGGTACACAAACAGGAAAGGCAGATCACGTAGTACAGAGTGCATGAGGCGCTGGAACGACTGGGCGGTGTTTTTAAGGCCGAAAGGCATCCTCAAGAACTCAAACAGTCCAAAAGGGGTGATCACTGCTGTTTTGGGCACATAAACCTGTTGGACAGGAACCTGGTGGTATCCACGGACGAGGTCCACCTTAGAAAAAATAACTTTGCCAGCCAGGTGTGCTGAAAAATCCTGGATATGAGGCACTGGATAGCGATCTGGCGTCGTAGCGTTAAGCCTGCGGTAATCGCCGCAGGGGCGCCACCCACCGGCGGGCTTTGGAACCATGTGGAGAGGCGAAGCCCACGGGCTGCTGGAGCGGCGGATGATGCCAAGGCGTTCCATGCTGTCAAACTCAGCCCTGGCAATGGCCAGTTTGGCTGGGTCTAGTCGTCGCGCCCGGGTGTAGACAGGCGGGCCATTGGTGGCGATGTGGTGCTCCACTCCATGCTTGGCCGCAGATGAAGAAAAGGTGGGCTGTGTGAGCACTGGAAACTCTGAGCAGGCGATGAAACTTGTCGGCGTGCGAGAACACGCTAGACAGTCTGATGGAGTCCAAACCACTGAGAGCGCAGGTGTATGAAGAAAACGTGGTGGCGTCAATCAAGCGACGGTTTTTGACATCCACCAGCAGCCCATAAGTGCATAGAAAGTCCGCACCCAGGAGGGGGACAGCCACTATGGCTGTGATAAAGTCCCAGCTAAACCGCTGACCGCCAAAACACAGTGCAACGTGTCGAGTGCCATAAGTGCGTATGGGGCTACCATTAGCAGCCTCCAGGGGAGGGCCAAATCCATCCGCCAGGATGTCCAGTGTCAATGCAGGCAGAATGCTCCTCTGTGCGCCGGTGTCACACAGGAAACGGCACCCGGAGATGGTGTCCTGGATGAACAGCAGCCTGCCAGTGCGGCCGGCACTCAAAGCCACTACTGAGCGCCGGCCCTGGTGTTTCCTGTCCCCCTGAAGCTGCAAGGTGGTAGGCATTTATTGGCCCTGGAGCCGAATTTAGCATGGTAAAAACACAGGCTTGTGTCAGAACGTTGCCGGTGCGAAACTGTAGCCGCTGCAGTGAGCGCTGAGTCACCAGGGAGCCGGGCGGCGGTGTGATGGACTTGGGCCGAGTTGGTTGCAATGGCGTAAGCAGGATGGAGCGCAGCAGCAGTCATGCCAGGGTGTTGAACAGCCAGAAAAAACCTGTCCGCCTCCTCTGCCAGCGCACGGCAGTCAGTGATGGCAGTGTTGGCCAAAGCAGCCCGTACCTGAGACGGGAGTTGACGCAGGAAGAGCTGGACGAAGAGGAAATCAGGCCTGTGCTCTCCAAGCAGATCCAACATCCTGTCAATAAGTTCAGACGGTTTGCTGTCGCCCAAGCCTTGCAGAGAAAATAGCCGGCCAGCCCTCTCAGCATCAGAAAGTTCAAAAGTCTTCAGCAGGTGAGCCTTGAGTGCTGTATACTTTCTCTGTAGGGGGATGTTTCAGGAGACTAACCACTCTTGTCGTTGTTGAACTGCCGAGGGCCGACACTACATAGTAGTATTTGGTGGTGTCCGCGGTAATTTCACGCAACGCGAACTGTGCCTCAGTCTGCGCGAACCAAGCAGAAGCCGACGACTCCCAGAACTCTGGGAGTTTCAATGAAACAGCATTCGTCGTCATAGGTGTTCGGTGTGTCTCTGGAATGCGTCCAGCAGACAAACGTCGGGGTCACCAGTGTGGAAATTGTGATTTAATAAAAGAAGAAGCAATTTCTCACGTCGACAACGCAACGGCGTGTCATTTATTGTTGCACTCAAAAACCCGGGAACTCACACATCGCGCTGTGCGTCATATCAACCAGCCAGGTCGGCATCATTACAGAGACAGCGTCCCTTATATTGGAACACGCAAACACATTAACATGTCGTGCAGAACGCACGTCTGATCATAAGCATAACACCAGCGTAGCTGATCAAGGGAAACAAATGTTTACATACAGTATGGTGAATTGTGTCCATAATGTCCACTACACTATAGACAATATCCTGAACATTAAAATAGCAGCAAACAACTATTGGCTATGTAGAGACATAGTGGAGTAATGGCGTCCTGACCAGAGAATGAAGGCACACTTCCTCTGTGTGTGTTGTAATCTGAGCTTCTATTTTCTTTGCTTTGGTGTCCAGTCCTGCCGCACGTTCATGATAACGCACGCGCCGTGCATGAGATGAGTTAAGAAGGTAAAGAACACTCCCAATCAGGGACGGACTGGCCATTGGGCATACCGGGCAAATTCCCGGTGGGCCGATGCGCATTTGGGCCGGTCCAGATTTTTTCTGGCCCGGACCAGACCCACCCCCCCTCGTCAACAATCGCGCAGCCCCCCCCCCCCCCCTCGTCAACAATCGCGCAGCACCCCCCCCCCCCGTCAACAATCGCGCAGCACCCCCCCCCCCCCCCCCCCCCCCGGTCAACAATCGCGGAACCCCAGGGCCAGTCCAGGACAAAATTGCCCGGGCCGATTTTTGTTCACAGTCCGCCCCTGCTCCCAATTGTTGTGGTTTGAGATGCTGGTGCTCTTGCGATACTCACAAAATAAGTGTTTTGTTGAGATTATTGCTTTCTGTTTCCTTTCCTTCTATTGCAATCATATTTTATTTCATTCTGACTTATAGAATTAATTACCAATGAGAGATTACAGAGAAGCACACAATCACGGGCTGTTTCATAAAACGGACACTTGGTGGCAGCACCCACCAGCAGCGTCACGCTGGGACCCTTTAGCGATGCGCCGAGGAAGGTGAGCTCATAATCCGAACGAATGGAGAATGAGCAACTGGTGTCCTGCGTCGCTAATTGGTGTGTAATGTTTCCAATATTTCCAGGTTAGTTACTCACCTTTTATGTAACTACAGATGTTCATAAGCTTATATGAATCCCCAGTGATGTGTGGTCTGTAAGCTAAAAGTGTGTGTAAGTGTGTAAACATTTAAATCTGATGTACGTTGCACGTAACTGGCGGCCGACGTCCGCATCAATTGTGTACTTTTGTTTGTTCTGTGCGGCTCCTGAGCATGTGCGGGTTATTTCTGTGTGTGTGTGTGTGTGGGACAATGTTCGAAAGGGAGTGAGCTAATGCTAATGTACAGTTTAAGACCAGCTACGGCTGCGGCCTAGCCTAGAACTCTAGACACCCCCTAGCGGCAGCAAATTTATTTGGCAGCTAGGTAGGTCTAGCACGGCTCCGTCGGCTTTTTGGTGCTGGAAACACCAAGTATGTCAGACCAATCACAGCGTGAGGGGCGGAGTCGAAAGCCGGGCTGCCATGACGACAGAGTTGCGACGGTTCCGTGTTAGAGGTAAACAATGGCTGCTGCTGCTGGCGAACGGCTGTCTTTCGACTCGGCTTTGGCCGCGACTCTTCAAGACTTGAAGTTAACATTTTATTTGAGAAAAGAACAAAGAACGGCACTGAAGTCTTTCCTCTAAAAGAAATATTTATTCTGAGTTTTGATTAATTACGTAGTCAGAGCCGTCGCTCTGACTACGTCACCTTCTTCGTTGCTCTGATTGGTTGTAGCGCTATCCTATTGCGTGCAGAGGGAACTTGAAAGACATCCGTTTATCCCGCCCACACTGCCAATGGAGCTGAGCCAGACCTTACATCTTTCTGATGTGGGTCTGGCTTGCCAGGCTAGCTGCGGCCTTGTTTAAGGGCGCACACGTTAATATTAGACAATGATACGGTTTCAGTTCATAGGATTTGGCGCGAGTTATGAGGCGGCCATGTTTATTATTGTAGTTTGTGTTCATATAGTATAAAGTTAATACATCTTAACTGCAAATGAGATTTATTATGTTGTATAAAGTGAACACTTATAAAATGTACAGTTATTACAAAAATGCTCTTTTATGAGAAGACAAAGATGATAGGTGTTTAAAAGAAGAAGTGTATACATGATTGATGATAGACAGAAAATGTGATTTAAAGGGAAAATGTTTGTTTGTGGTTTCATACAACTTTTGTATTTGTTGTAAGTTAATTTGTGGTAAATATGTGAGGAGACATTTATGTGAAAACAGACCTTTGAAGAGTATATGGCTCTATGTAATCCAAATGTGGATATAACCTGTGCTTCAATGCTAAGCAAACAAAATAACAGAAAATAATCCATGATTGCAGTTACAAAGTTAAAATGAAGATGAAAATAAATATAATCCGAACAAATGGAGAATGAGCAACTGGTGTCCTGCATCGCTAATTGCTGTGTAATGTTTCCAATATTTCCAGAGCAGCACTCCTATCAGAGGATTATATATATATATATATATCTGCCAGCGGAGACCTAGCCGGGACCCGCTACACTCTAGTGCGACATCTTGTGGCTAAATATATCGTCTATAGCCCCTTTAACAATGGCCATTCGGCATCACGAGTGACCGGGACAAGGTCACATGATCCCGATTTTCTATTTGTAATGTCTTGCATAATCATATATTAACCCAAGTATGTGTTTAACACCATTAGATAACATTTAGAATTAATATGAACATATCTCAAATTATTAATTACATATCCTAATATTTGCTGACATGCGTGCTGTAGGTTGCCGACCCCTGCTTTATAATAATAGAAAGAGACACACACACACACACAGATAGAGATACACACACACACACACATAGACACACACTGTGACAAGGTAGCTGCCACGGGGTTCAGAAGGTAGGGAAATCACACAGTCAGTCTCCGTTATAATAGGTTTTAATTGCATATACAATTGTGTCGCACACTGTCGTCGCCGCGGGCCCAGCTCTGGCTCCGGTCGCCGACCCGTGTGCTCGGGTCTCCGCTCTCCCGGGTCCAGCACGCTACTGTGTTTATAAAGGGAGAGAGTGATTAGCCCAATGGAACCCAGGTGTGCCAATCACTCTCACCTGGCGCGGCTCTCACGAGCCCTCTCCACAGCTCCCCCTTGCGGCTGATGCACCACGCCCCCCCACATACCTCCACCGCCTGATTTAGGCCGGGGACCCATCCGGCCTAACCCACTCCCCCCCCCCATCCCCATGGGAACGGGACAGGAAGTCGGCCACAGCCATCTGCGCCCCCGGCCTATGGATCACCCGGAAGTTAAATGGCTGCAGTGCCAGATACCACCGGGTGATCCGGTTGTTAACGTCCTTCATGCGGTGGAGCCACTGGAGGGGAGCGTGGTCCGAGCAGAGGGTGAATGGGCGCCCCAGCAGGTAATACCGCAGGGCATCGACCGCCCACCGGATGGCCAGGCACTCCCTCTCCACGGTGCTGTACCTGGCCTCCCGTTCTGACAGCTTCCGGCTGATGTACACCACCGGCCGGTCGACACCCCGTACCTGCTGGGACAGGACGGCCCCCAGCCCCCTGCCCGATGCATCCGCCTGCACGACAAAAGGGAGAGAGAAGTTAGGTGTGTGGAGGAGGGGCTCCCCACAGAGGGCCTGCTTTACCCTCTCAAGCGACTCCTGGCACTGCTCCGTCCACTGGACCGGATCTGAGGCACCCTTTCGGGTGAGGTCGGTCAAGGGGCTGGTCAGCTCCGCGAAGTCTGGAATAAACCGCCGGTAATAGCCGGCCAGCCCCAGAAACCGCCGCACCTCTTTTTTTGTCTTGGGCCTTGGGCAGGCTGCAATCGCTGCCGTCTTATCTACCTGCGGACGCACCTGCCCGCCGCCCAAGTGGTACCCCAGATACCGTACCTCCCTCCGTCCAACTGCACACTTCTTTGGATTGGCCGTGAGCCCCGCCTGCCTCAGTGACTCGAGCACCGCAGCCACCTGCTGCACATGCTCCGCCCAGGTGCCACTATGGATGATTACATCATCCAGATAGGCGGCAGCATATGCAGCATGTGGACGCAGCACTCTGTCCATGAGGCGTTGAAATGTGGCTGGGGCCCCGAACAATCCAAACGGAAGTGTGACAAATTGGTACAAACCGTACGGAGTGGAGAAGGCCGTTTTCTCCTTAGACTCTGGAGATAAGGGAATCTGCCAGTAGCCTTTGGTTAAATCCAGCGTCGTAAAAAAACGAGCCGTGCCCAGGCGATCCAGGAGTTCGTCCACCCGGGGCATAGGATAGGCATCAAACCGTGAAACCTCATTCACCTTGCGATAGTCCACACAGAACCGGATAGACCCATCCTTCTTGCCCACAAGAACGATGGGGCTACACCAGGCACTGTTGGACTCTTCTATTACCCCCATCTCCACCATAGCTTTCAATTCTGCCTGAACCACTTTTCTCTTGTGCTCAGGTAACCGATAGGGCCGTGAACGCACCGTCACACCCGGGTGGGTCTCAACCCGGTGTTGAATAAGGCTTGTGCGTCCCGGCCGGGGGGAGAATACATCCGCATAACGTTGCTGCAACCTGTCTATGTCTGCTCTCTGGGACGGTGAGAGCTGTTCCCCACAAAGGAGCGAGGCAGGATTGGTCGATTTTGGTACCTCCGGCCCCAACTCATCTCTTTCTGCAATTGCCGTCACCAGAGAAACAGGCTCCGCCTCTCTCCACGCTTTAAGGAGGTTGAGGTGATAAATTTGTGTCGCCCCTCCCCTGTCCGAACGCACAATCTCATAGTCAACGTCACCCACTCGCCGTGTGACCACAAAGGGTCCTTGCCACTTGGCGAGTAATTTGGAGGTAGCCGAAGGGAGCAATACAAGCACTTTATCTCCCTGTGAAAATTGTCTTAGCCTAGCTCCTCTATTGTACAGCCGCTGCTGCCGTTCCTGGGCCTGTAGCAAATTCTCACGTGATAACTGTCCTAGTGTGTGGAGTTTTGCTCTCAGGTCCAGGACGTATTGCACCTCGTTCTTACTCGGGCTCGGACCCTCCTCCCAGCTTTCCTTAACCAGGTCCAAAACCCCACGTGGTGTCCTACCAAACAATAGTTCAAAGGGAGAAAATCCCGTGGAGGCCTGGGGTACCTCGCGCACTGCAAACAACAGAGGGTCTATCCACCTATCCCAATTACGACTATCCTCGTGCACAAACTTACGGATCATGGACTTCAAAGTCTTATTCAGGCGCTCCACGAGGCCGTCCGTTTGGGGGTGATATACACTGGTTCGAATTGACTTGATGCCCAATAATCCGTATAGTTCTCCCAGTGTCCGTGACATAAATTGTGTGCCTTGATCAGTCAGGATCTCTTTCGGGATCCCGACTCGGGAGATAACTTGAAACAGTGCCTGCGCCACACTCTTTGCAGAGATGGTGCGCAGCGGTACTGCCTCCGGATATCGCGTTGCGTAATCCACGAGAACTAACACAAAGCGATATCCGCGTGCGCTCCGGTAAAATGGCCCGATGAGGTCCATCCCGATGCGCTCGAACGGCACCTCCATTAGAGGTAATGGCCGCAGCGGCGCTCTCGGGATGGCCGGCTGGTTAACCAGCTGGCATTCGGGACAAGACGCGCACCAGCGGCGCACGTCTGCCCAAATGCCTGGCCAATAGAATCGGGCCATTACCCGGTTCAGTGTCTTCTCACACCCCATATGTCCAGCCATTGGGTTATAATGAGCCGCCTGGAACACTATTTCCCGGCGGCTCTTTGGTACCACCAACTGTGTAGTTATTTCCTCTGTCTGAGTGTCACGACTCACTCTGTATAGTCTGTCCCTACGCAATGAAAAATGTGGATACGTTAACGCTGCGTCAGGGCGCACCATGTGACCATCAATTCTTATCACTTGGTCAAAGGCAAAGCGTAGAGTATCGTCACGAGACTGCTCGAGTGGAAAATCTTCCATGGAGTCGAACACGGGAACCCGCGGAGCCTCCTGTGAAGGCTCCGCCGGCTCCCCCTCCCCGTCTGCAGTGTCGGACGACCTCGCGTCACCGCTGAGCACAGCGCACGTATCCCCTGTCCCTGTCGGCCGTGAACGCACCCCCGCACACTGTCCCACTAACCTATCAAACCCTGGCCAATCAGTACCCAGAATCAGGGGATGCGTCAGGCGGGAGCTAACCGCTGCCTTTACACTATGCTTTTCCCCCTTAAACTGAATTTCCACCAGTACTACAGGGTATGTGTGAATATCCCCATGCACACACCTAATATCCACACCTCCCGCCTCTATCAAAGCCCCGGGTCGAATCAGGTTCTGATGAACTATGGACTGCATGCAGCCTGAGTCCACCATCGCCTGATGTGTACCCCCCTGAATCCTTACCGGAACGCTGTACGTCCCCCCTGGACCGGGGGAGGGTGCTGGAGGGCCGACAACCCGGATCACCTGGCCCACCTCCATGAGGGGGCACTCCCCTCGGAAGTGTCCGAGCTGCCCACACCTCCAGCACTCCTGCCCTGCCGCCTGAGGAGCCCTCTGTGGGTCGAAAGCCGCGCCTGTAGCGGCTGAACCCTGGGGAGGGAAAGAAAGAGACGGGGGATTAGTGCGGGGGAGAGGGGAGGGCCGATTATTGTTATAGAATGAGCGGGGTCTGGGGGATGGTCGAGTGGGTGTCCAGTGCGGGGGCCCCGACGTGGGACCTCTGCGGGGTGCCGCCGTGGGCCCTCCCGGAGGGACCGGCCGGCCCTCCTGAGCCCGGCCCCGGGAGAGGACGGCCAGATGGTCCTCCGCCAGGGTGATGGCCCCGGCTAGGTCCGCCGGGCGGTGGCACATCACCCAGTCCGAGGTGGCGGCTGGGAGCCCCTCCACGAACTGCTCCAGGACGATCTTCTCCACTATCCTCCCCTCGCCGGCGGACCCCCCTGGTTGCAGCCACCTGGTCGCCGCGTCCTTTAAGTGCTGGGCGAAGATGAACGGCCGCTCGGCGGGCCCCAGCTTGCCCCCCCGGAACCGGCGTCGGTGGTCCTCGGCTGACAGCCCCAGCCTGTCGAGTACCGCCCTCTTCACCTCCCCGTACTGTCCTCGGGAGACGGCGGGCAGCCCCAGCGCCGCCGTCTGTGCATCCCCTGACAGCAGGGGAAGCAGCCGCACGGCCCACTCCTCCACCGGCCAGCCGCATGCTGCCGCCGTGGCCTCAAACATGTCGAGGAATGACTGCGGGTCATCGTGGGCCGCCATCTTCTGCACCGTCATGCCGGTGAACGAGGGGGCCGGTGCCGCTGCCCGCCTCACCATTGTCTCCAGCAGCTGGGTCTGCCTCTCCGCCTGGCCCTGGAGGGCCGCCAGCTGCTGACGGCTCAGGACCGCCTGGTCCCGGTTCATCGCCGCCACCTCCGCCAGCATCTGGGCCAGCGTGTTCATGGGCTGCTGAGCTTCCATCCTACCCGTCCCTGTTCAGGTGCCAGTGTGACAAGGTAGCTGCCACGGGGTTCAGAAGGTAGGGAAATCACACAGTCAGTCTCCGTTATAATAGGTTTTAATTGCATATACAATTGTGTCGCACACTGTCGTCGCCGCGGGCCCAGCTCTGGCTCCGGTCGCCGACCCGTGTGCTCGGGTCTCCGCTCTCCCGGGTCCAGCACGCTACTGTGTTTATAAAGGGAGAGAGTGATTAGCCCAATGGAACCCAGGTGTGCCAATCACTCTCACCTGGCGCGGCTCTCACGAGCCCTCTCCACAGCTCCCCCTTGCGGCTGATGCACCACGCCCCCCCCCACACACACACACACACACACAGAGACACACACACACACACACACACACACAGAGACACACACACACACACACACACACACAGACACACACACACAGACACACACACACACACACACAGAGACACACACACACACAGACACACACACACACAGAGACACACACACACAGAGACGCACACACAGACACACACACACACACACACACACACACAGAGACACACACACACACACACACACACACACACACAGAGTCCCGGACATTTTTGCTAGCTTAGTGATTTGAGATTTTAGAGACTGAACACTTTTTAGTGTAAAAGAAATACAACTTTTACCATGTGTTTCTCTCCATCACATCCAGGTCACATCTTTGAAAAAACAGACATTGCCAGTGAGTGAAGGTTTGTTAAAATCATGCTTGCTTCAATTCAGTAGTAGTATGTGCTGTTAATATCACCATAAAGTCCAAAATGCATCAGTTAGCAAGTGTCCGAGCAGATTAGCTGGGCTTATGTTAGCTAAATTAGCCAAATGCCTTGTTAGCTAACTAGCGAATAGCATAAGCTAGTTGTTACTAACACTAACATTAGCTAGCTTAGTGTCACGGTCTCTCCTGCCAGGTCCTAGCTGCCGCTGGTTTCATTCCTTGTCTGTCTTGTCTTGCCTCGTTGATCACCCGCACCTGACAGTCATCTCCAATCAGGATCACCTGTATATATACTAGAGGTGCGCGGATGGCGGTTACAGCCGCGGACTCCGCGGTTAAACCGCGGATCGGGCGGATGACCTTACGAAAAATAATATTTTAATTAAATTCGGGCGGGTGGCGGTTGAACCAATCAAATGAAAAGATATATATAAGTTACATTGTTAGGCTAAATATTGTTACTTACATCCGATAAAAACGAGCACACTTTTCTCGCGTCAGCAGCGCCCGCGGATGGCGGGCGGTTGCGGTTTTGAAATTGGTCAACAAACGTTGGTGCGGATGGATGGCGGACGGATGATGAGTTTTGTGATGCGGTTGTGGATACAATAATAGCCCATCCGCGCACCTCTAATATATACCCCAGCCTTCCAACCACTCGTCGCCAGATCGTCAGTTGTACTACCATGTTGAGTAGCTCTTGATTCTTCACTCAGTATTCTTAGTTTCCTAGTTTACTCGTGTTCTAGTCTGCGCATTCCTAATACTCTCTTTCTACCAGCCATCACCATCACGACCACCCTTCAATCCTGCTCTACTGCCGGAGTTACCAGCACCACCGGATCGTCGGGTGTGGCTGTCGGTTCGGCTGCCAGCCGACACATTCCACCCCGGTTCGGACCACCCGGTCCGTGGAGCCAGGTTACCATCAGCGACCACCAGCATCAACCATTCCCACCCGTGGATTAATAAACTGTTCAACTGATACCTCTCTCGTCTGTTGTTACTCGTGCCGTGCGCTTGGGTCCTTCCTGTCTTGAATGGTAACACTTAGACTAACACAGATGATACTGAAAATGTTCCTATAACATTATTTTCAATTCCATTCAATTTCATCTTACCTTCAAGGCTAGCTAAGAAGCTCCATGGGAGGAGTTTAAATTAGCCCTACCAATTCAACTCAGTCTGACCATTACAGAATCACAAGACCCAATACGTATTTCTATTGGCTGAGTGAGGGAGAGTGCGTTAGATCTGTCTGCCAGGGTGTCACCACCTTTTGGCGTAATAAGTATTAATAAGTATTGATTAGGGCATATCTCCTGTTCTATTTGGAGTAGAAACATAATACTGGCATTGTTGGAAAGGTAAAATTTTCCTCTTTTTTTAGGGTTGAGGTTCAATTTAGGGGGTCTGAACCCCCCTTAAAAAAGGTCTAGAACCGCCAATGTGTTCTTGAAACATAAAATCTACTTCACAAAATTATTCAACATGCTTATAAACCTGAAAAAAATGACTTCCTTTGGGTTGAAAACATAGTCTTAGATCATCTTTGTATGTGAGTTCCAGAGTTAAGGCCGATTTTTGTTAAATTACCTTGAAAATGACATTTGACCTTGACAATGACCTTGAAACAGAAAAATGACTTCAGAAATGGATTCCTTGCACTAAAAAACATATAAAAAGTGGTATTATACAAGGATCTAGTACTAATAGGAGCTGAGATATCTTTCTGGTGGTAGCCATATTGGAGTTCTGCATACCGGCCACCAGGGGGCGACCCCAATTTGTATGCGGTGGTTTTTGAAAACCTTATGTCCATACCTAACACCATGCCAAATTTCAAAAACTTGTCACCAAGTGCACGATTCTTATGAATTTGGACATATTCCCTCTCAGCTATAAAGCTCTATGTACCTAATGCTTCATAATAATGCTCTAAAAACCTAAAGGTGCATTCACACCAAACGCAAAGGGAATGGCCGCCACGCGCGAGTTTGACTGCGGGATCATTGTTAACTCTAACAAGTAACGTAAGTAAACACAACACGCAAATATTTGCCCTTCTATTCCGGAAAAGAGGAGAGGAGGAGGGGCTTACCTCATGTAAATACCAATGTTTATTTCTGCTATTTCTTTGCGTCTTCCGTATCCACCAATGCTACCTTGTACCTGTTGTGAAAGCAGGTGGAAATCCCAGAGACGTCGGACAATCAATCGCCATCGTTCATAACCTCAAACTGAAAAAATGTGTTTTGTTCTGCAAAAAATTATGAAAAAACAGTTTCCCACTGTTCTATTATTTTATGATTAGAAGCAAAAAAAAATACATAGATAGCATTTTACATTTAGATAAGGATAATGCAATTTGCAGTTTATTCAATTTCTAGAATCGATTCTTTCTATTAAGTAGCAGTGTATCCTGCACAATTCAATCCTACAGTATACTGTACTTTAAGTACTATATCCAGTCCAGTTGTGCTTGGAAGTAGGAACACATTTAGCAGCTAACCAAACATGAAACCATTTGTACACTGCAGATAAATGTGCAAATGTTGTGTTTTTTGTGCCATTTGTGTCGTGTCCGTCGTGTCTCCTGGTGTGAATTTGTGTCTAAACGTGTCTTTGCATTGACATAATATGTAATTGCGCCAGGAGAAAAATGTGCTTCGCATTTGGTGTGAACACACCTTAATGCTTTATAATAATGCTCTATATACCTAATGCTCTATAATAATGCTTTATATACATAATGCTCTATAATGCTGGACATACTTATCTTATCATAACTCATAGTGCCCCAGCCTGTCCTCTTCATGAGTCCTCAACATTTATTTTATACATTTATATTTGTCTCCACATACTCTTCATGTGGACCGCACTGAAAATGTTGCGTTGCATCGCAATCAGCATCAAGTCAACTCACCATTATATGTGCTCCACAGGGAACAACAACAAGTGTTTCTTTGTACATTGAAAACAATCCATGCACAAAGAATGATGTCATTATTTCTGAGTGAAAGTGGTGAGTGGATGCTAGTATTCACCATTGAGAATTGAAGCTCCAAGATAATTTTTGTTTTTACTGTGGAGCATCTTCCATTTATTATTTTGGCAGCGTTTTGCAGCCAAAGGAAAAAGTTGACAGAGCGCTCATTAGATGTGATGCTTGATGGCTCTGGTGGCGGTTAGGAGATAGTGCCCCACCACTAGTCCCATGTTCTACACTAATGCAGCTTCAGATGTCTCATGAGTTTCAAGGCTCTTCTCCCAACCAGGAAGTTCTACACTTTGCATGCCAGCACTTTTTTTGTTGGTAATGTTTTAAAAGGAAAATAAACTTGAAAATATAGCCAAACAACTTCCATGCACTTGCTTAGATGATTGAGGATTGATGGTCAACCAGTGGTACATGTACTTCTAGGATTTTGCTTTGAGTTCCCATGGGGTATGCAGGAAGATTTAAAAAGAAGTCAACTCAATATGTTACAAGCTATGTACTGCTGTCCATTGAGGCCATGAGGAAGAAGTGGTCAGTGAAAAAAGGGTCCAAAACATCATCAAAGACTCATCTCAGCCCAGAGTCTGAAAAACGTTTTTTCTGCAGCTCCACCCAGAACTGTAAACCTTTTTTTTTACGGTGGTTTATACATTTTCATAAAAGCCTACTAATGTACGCTATTAATGTAATATTGACAATAGACAGATTTGGAGTAGGTCTATGTATCACAGGATGTGGGAACAAGCATCATCACTGACAGTCGATGATGAAGATTAATGTTCATGTCTGTATGCATGTACCATGTTTACTTATCCAGGTATGGAGTTTGTTTGTTTGTGTGTGTGTGTGTGTGTGTGTGTGTGTGTGTGTATGTGTGTGTTTTTGAGTGTTCCTTTGTGCGCCTTTGTGACTCATTAGCAGGTCATCCGCGGCGACATCACTTCAAAAGGAGTCCTCGTCCCAGAAGTACCTCACAGACCAATTCATTATTAAGTTGACTTTAGAAAGGTTTGCTGCTGGCGGGCATTTTGTTCTGCCACCAGAATGCCATGCTTTTCAGGAAGTAAAACGTGTTCTACCCTTCGTATCAAGGTTGCCCCCCACTGCGAAATATCACACACACAAACCACTGCGGAATAACAAACAAACACACACAAACACACATATGCAGCACACACGTGTAGCACACACACACATTGTGGATCCTTCCAGGGGGTTAATTGAAGCTGGTCTGACCTTAAGGGACCAAGGATATTGCTTAGTGCTTGCTTTTGACTGAAACCATGAGTGCCTCTGTAGAACCCTAGTGAAGGGTTATTTTCCTTCCGCTTGTCAGGTCGCCAAATTTTAAGAGTTTAACACTCAAATCCAACTCAGTTTTTCATTTGTGATGACCTCTTAATGTTAACTCTGGAGTTTCCATCAATATTTCTGTCACACTATGTCTGTCAGTCACACATAAAAACATTAAGTCAAGTTCAATTCTTTACAAACACTTACATTAAAAAGAAAAACATTGCCAGTCGATTATCATTCATTAATTTCCATGTTATTTAATTACATATAACAATTTGACCATGGCATTTGGCAGTATAAATTATTGAAATTACCATCAGGTCCAAAATGTTTTTAATTATGTTAACTCCTCATAATGCATTAGCATGATTGACATGATTGTGACTAAACATATAGTTTTATAGGTTAAATAAAACACAAAAAACATTTATACATAGTGTATTATTGTTAAAGAGAGTCTTGGAAAAGTCTAGGAAATGTGTTTATCTGCATACAATGCACACAGGACATGCATGTGAGGACAGAACAGCGAAGTGCATTTTTCGGGCGGCTCGATTAAATACAAAATCAATGCAAAGACGACAATAGATGCAAATTTACGCCGGGCGACTGGAAAACGACACGTGTTAAGTTTCAAGGCAAACTATATACATTTACGTTTTAAGACCAAACAAGCTATGAATATGTCTATGAGTTACGTACTATTAAGTGGTTACCCACCCAGTTACGCAGAAATCTTGAGCTGTTGTGTATTTCCGTATATATGTTCATTAAAATACACAATTACAATGTGATCAAGAGAATTTGACGCATTTTATGAATCACTTTCACTTTGTCACTATATTAAACATTAAGCGTGGATGATTTATTTAAGTACATATTTAAGAAGATATATTAACGAAATGCACCGGCTCCGGCCGGTTCTGATACGAAATCAAGCACACACTTAATTCTGACGTTGGGGGAATATAATTATTTCTACATGGAAAATTATTTGGCAGCCACCAAAATGATTTCAGATGGCCAAATCTAAATCTCGACCTCAAAAAATAGAATTATTTAGAAAACTCCAAATAAAATATGAATACATTTATTCAACTTCACCAGTTTCCGGTCAGCTGACGTGTATCCGTTATATGGTTGCTCGTCTATCCTGTTGAAATCTGAAAAACTTTATTGATGGCCAAATTTCACATACACTAGTGTAAACGTACAACAAAACATTTCACAGAAAACAAAAACACTATCAAAACTATCAATATATGTATCACTTTAGCCTTAATTTAAACCCCTCGCTTTTAATTTTAATTATTATTTGGATTTTCCTTTTTTTACCCTGTTCTCTTACCATACATGTCTATTCAATTGTAATTATGTTGTCAATGTAATCCAATATCTGTTTGATTGTATGCTTCTTTATTAAAATAAAGTATTAAAAACAGAAATAGTAGCCTGTTGAAAGCGATTTTATACATTCTATGTTTGAAAGGGGTGGAAGTAAATAAGATGTAAATAACATGATTGCAAACTATTCATTATTTAACATTAAGTGTATTCATTCAACAGGCTACTATTTCTGTTTTTAATATTTTATTTTTGATAAAGAAGCATATAATCAAACAGAGATATTGGATTACATTGACACCATAATTGCAATTGAATAGAATAGTACATGGTAAGAGAACAGGAAAAACGAAGGACAATAATACAAATAAAATAACCAATAATAAAAAAGCAAAGGTTTTAAATAAAGACTTCAAATGTGATACATATATTGATAGCTTTATTTATAACATGTGTTTTGTTGTTCATTTACACTTTTGTATGTGAAATTTGGCCATCAATAAAGTAACATGATTTCAACAGGATAGACGAGCAGCCATATAATGGATTCACGAAACTGGTGACCTTGAAGAAATGTATTTGTATTTTATTTGCCATTATTAGTCTATTTTTGGAGGTTGAGATTTTCATTTGGCGGTCTGTGAAATAATTAAAAGAATTTCCCATGTAGAAATAAATATATTCCCCCAACGTCAGAATTAAGTGTGTGCTTGATTTCATATCAAAGCTATATTATAAATCATAAGATCAGCTATGCTTAATGTTTTTGCTTTTTATGACTATAAAGCGAAACTGATTCATATAAAGTGTCAAATTCTCTTGATCACATTGTAATTGTTCATTTTAACACAACAGCTCGAGAAGTCGTTTTGGTGGTTTATCAGGTTGCATATTCATAGAGCCATTGATGAAATCATCTATTATTCAATTGACACTGATTGCTATTGAATAACTCCAAAATTAACATCATTTGATTAAGAAAGTCCAACCAAGCCAAATATTTGTTATCCATGATAACAATATGGGCTGGTTTGAAAAAGCCTGTATCTAGTATGAAATGATTGCTAAATACTTACGTGCAACTCACTCCCATTTCTGACCAAGAGGAGTTTTGCTCCAGTTGAAAAATATATCCAACATCGGTTTAGGAATGTTTTTCAAAGTGCATCCGATGCTCCTTGGTCATCTTGCTACCTGGAATTTAATAATTATGGCAAAACTACAACATGATCAAGTGACTGAGGTTTGTTGGGACTCGGGGTATTCTAGCCCTTTGCTATTCAATGAATGCTAATGGTTGTTTCTTCTTTATCTTCGAAAGAGCATGAATCATGTAACCTTCCAAGTTGATTGACTTCCCTGATTACTAACCTAATCCAAACCTGACCCGACCTGAAGTCCTGAACCTAAACCATCTCTTACGAAATGGTCTACAGAAACCTAGTCTCACAAAGTTTAAAATTAGTCATCTAAAATCGATAGCAGACTTGCTCAAATCTGGGTGAAAGGGCTGTTTCACTTTCTTTTGCTTCATATTTGTTTTGACAAAGTAGCATATCTGGTGGCTGTATGGTGCAATTG
This sequence comes from Merluccius polli, assembly GCA_030340625.1. Classification (NCBI taxonomy): domain Eukaryota; kingdom Metazoa; phylum Chordata; class Actinopteri; order Gadiformes; family Merlucciidae; genus Merluccius; species Merluccius polli. The sequence continues at coordinate 550,680 of JAOPHQ010003696.1, read as the reverse complement.
CGATTGTTTGGCCTGGTGTCATTGGCGGGGCGAATTAAATTGTCATTCAATTCGCCCTGACCTTTCAATAGAGGGGTCAAATGTTAAAATTGAACAATGGGTTCTAGATATTTACAAGATATTTACCTGTTTGTCTCATCACATTTGTATTGTAATGTTTGCATTAGTTTGCATTGGATTTATTGTTTTTATTTGGAGACTCTGCATAAACCTATCTCTACTAAAACCTCTCAATGTTTGCTCTAGTTCACTTTATTGTAATCAAATCCTGACCCAGGCCCTCATCAGATGTTGTGCTATGGCCCTTCAGTGATATAGGGCTACCAACTGATAATGCACTAGGTGTTATTCACTCTAAAACATGAAATTTGTTTCAGGCGGAAATTCAATCTTCCATTTATTCTGTGTTCTTAATTCACTCTGGTCCAGTAGCATCCACATTGATTATTTCACTTTCACAACAATCTCACAGGTGTTATCTTTCTTTTAAGACATTAACTTACAAGCCCTTGTAGGTGTGGAGATATAGTCTATTCAGTTTGGGTATGTTCTTTTCAGCAAAAACCTGAGAAATAGGCCTAGTGATTAACCATAACACCTGATAATGGGTATGGTTTTGAAAAATACATGCACTGACAGCTTGAGCAATACAAAGGCCCAGAAGAAAACACATAATAAGCAATACTCCAATGTGGTCCTTGATGTAAGTACATGCACACACACACACACACATGCACGCACACAATTTATGTCCAATGTGGTCCTCAATGTAAGTACATGCACACACACACACACACACACACACACACACACGTGCACGCAAGCAACATTTATTTCCAATGTGGCCCTCAATGTAAGAACATGCACACAGAAAGTACACACACACATGCACACACACACACACACACACACACACACACACACACACACACACACAGGAACAGGCCAAAACATCTTAAAGAGATGCAGGCAGGCTGAGTTATGGTTGAGTTATGAGGGCTTGAATTACTCCCTGACTCTGACAGTGTAGCTCTGTTGTAAGCAGTTAGGGAGGAATTTACTGTCCTGCCTCCTCCCACTAAACAAGGGGTCAGTGAACTTGTTGTAAAGTTGTGAGAAGCACCCCCGCAATAGCATCACTTCTAAAGGTACCTCCTGCACCAAAAACATTATCACTTCTAAGATTTATGCTGCACCTCTATTACTATAATATGTTACTAAAATATGTATTGTGCTATCATTACATGCCTTCCTTAATGCTATTTATCTGCTTATTGAAATTGTTACATCAATGGCATTATTGAGAATGACTATTGAGAATGTCCTCAAAAAGGAGTCAGGTGGTTGGCAAGACTATACCGTAGACTGAGATTCTCAAGAAATAGACATCAAAGACAGAACTATAATGGAAGAGTTGTGCAAGTATAAAGTCAGAATTTCAATCATTAATAATAGACAAATATACCTTAAAGGCCCAATGAAATTAAAAATACATTTCCATGTGTCCCTGTGTTAATTGTTCATTTATCTCTTGTTATATGCCAAATATATGTCAAATAATTCATTTTTGAGTATTTTTACATCAAAATCTAAATTTTTTCTTCCTGTAAAATGGTTTCAAATGTTTGATGACTCATCCTGCCCTCAAGGGCTTTTACCAGTTTTGCTTCCAATTAAAAGTTTTTATGTCCCTCCCCCATGATTATAAATCCTGCCAGTTACCGACCGGCACACACGCCGACAAACTAGCAAGGAGTTATGGGTCGTCGCTGTGTTTTTGGTTATGCTAACTACCGTAATATTTTCCCCTTTCCTCCTAAGGGGGACTCATATAAATAAATGTAAACACAAATATTATTGCTAATATTTGTGTTTACATTGTTCCTCTGAGTACATAACAAAAAAATTAGATAAAAAATATCAATAAATCAACACAAATCCCCTCCTACATTATTTATTGATTATTGTTTCAGTCAAATTCAAATGAAACCTTCCATGCCCATATAGTAAGGATACATTTGAATGATTATTATTATTAGTAGTATTACTGTTGTTATTAGTATTATTATTATTATTATTATTATTATTATTATTATTCAAACTATCCAACAAAGCATTTACATTAACTAATGACGTTTAAGGGCCAAAAAAGGGAGAATGAAAATCGTAACTTCTCAAACAACACCAACAACAAAAGATGAAAAATAAAAGAGAGACATTGATAAATGTTCTCTAAACAGTCCAGTTCATTGTTCAAGGATAAATATGCGTGTGCAAACAGCCTTGGCAGCCTGGAAGTCCCTTCAACCAATGACGCTTATTTTTCTTCTTTAGTATCCCAAGGCCGAGTCAAACTAGATGCATTTTTTTAAAATAATTGTATTCCTCTCCAAGTGGCGAATAATGGATATATAATAATATAAATAATAGCATGGCATTATCATTGCCAGGGTTAGAGGTTCGATTTCCACTGGTACCACCGATGCTAAAAAAAATGTATGGACTCACAGTATTGTAAGACGCTTTGGATAAAAGTGTCCACCAGATAGCATATATATTTTTTATTTGTATGTATTAATGTTTTGGATGTGTGTACACTTATTATTCAATTACAGTATTCATGTTACCAAACACACATGAACAAATTATGCCAAATTAAATAAAGGGAGCAAGATCCATCAAATGAATTGTAACCTCTTTGTAACCTGTTTTTTTATGGAGAAAATGCATTCAGAGGCCAACCATGAAAACCGAATGCAATATCGCATCCTATCTACAATTTATCAAATGCGTAAAATATATGACAGCGTGGAAATACCCACCATTTACGGGCTTTCATAAAACATATTCTTTGGTAATGGCGTTCTGCAGACAGCCTTATGTTTTATTGAACAGGTCTCATTTTCATTCAAACAACCTGTAAGTCCTTTTTCATGCACAGGTGCACACACACATGTGTGCACGCACGCACACCCACACACACAAACACACTTGCAGCCACTTGCACAAAAGCTCATACAGCATTTTTTGAAGGAAATTAGTCACTTTGCCATTAGCATGTCATTTTCTGGAGCTAGTCGTGGCATTTATTAAAGAAGACGTATGTGCACAGGTACAGTAAATGTGCACATGCTAAGGAGTGTTTTTTCTTCTTCCAGATTTCCTTTGCATTCCAGCTTAGTGACGCATATACCCTTATAAACATCTCTGCACATGTAAATGCATGCATACACACACACACACAGTGCTCTATAGTGCTCTAGCACTCAGGCTACTGTGGGTCCATCTAGCAGACATCGCATCGGGTCTAATGTGAGTGCATGTCATTACATTATGCACTACTGTGGTTCAAAAATGGGCCACTTGTCTCCTCACGTTTCTCTTTTGACGATTCCCATCCCTCACTCTATCTGTCCCTTCTCTCGTTCTGTCTGTCCGTCTCTCTAGTCCCTCATAGATGTATCCAGGGTTTTCTCCTTCCTTGGGCCCTAACTGTGGTTCAACTGGCCAGATCCCGGTAACCCTTCCTTTTACAGTCCGGTAATTACCAGCTAATTACCTGGTAATAAGATGTATTTACTAAGTAATAACAGGTAATTAAATGTAATTACCTTGTAATTACCAAGTACTTACCAGGTAATTACCAAGTATTTACATTACATATTTATCTGGTAAATACCAACAAGTTACCTGATATTTACTAGATATTTTCCTGACATCTACCAGGTATTTACCCAATAATTACCTGGTAGATATCCTGCAATTGCATATTGTAGACAATAAACCCACTGAATATGTCTATATGTGACTTTGTTAGGGTGATAATAACTTATATATTTACCTGGTACTTACCAGGTATTTACTCAAAAATGATTGCATATTTACCTGGTAACTACCACTTATTTACCTGGTAGTTACCTGATATTTACCTGGTAACTACCACTTATTTACCTGGTAGTTACCTGATATTTACCTGGTAAATACCAACAAGTTACTCAGTATTTACTAGATATATACTGAAAACTACCAGGTATTTATCCAGGAATTATAGATTATGTATTACCAATCAACCTGTGTATTGACAGTGAGGGTAGTAATGACTCTGATATTTACCTGTTAATTACCCAGTATTTACTTGATAACTTGCAACTATTTACTAAGTAATTACTTTCTAATTACCCAGTAGTTACAATTTACCCAATAACCCCCATGTATGTATGCAGATATTAACTGGTATTTACCCAGTAATTACAAATGTGTACCACGTACATTCCAAAACATTATCAGGTAAAACCGTGTGAATTACCCTGTAAGGAATGTGGAACTGTACTGTAAAAGGAAGCGTGGTTTGTTTCAATGATATTACCATATACTTTCCTGGTAATTGTAGATTATAATCATCTACCACCCATTACAGTGTGTAGTTTTGAACATGGTATCTGGCAAAAACTCCCATACCTCCCTGATAATTATCGGGGTGATATCGGAGTTTTACAGAGTAGTTACCTGTAAGAAAGGTGGAACTGTACTGTAAAAGGAAGCGTGGTTTGTTTCAATGATATTACTGTAGCTCCTAAGTAGTACACACGAGGCCAGAGGTCTTTGTTAGAAAACAGGGTTTATTTTCCAGGTCGAACCAACCCGTGAGAACTGGGTTTAAAGAGAAAAATAATTCAAATAAATAAATACAATTGACAATATGCAAATGTCCGTTTTTTCAGCAGCACAACAGGTGTTACATTTACACCAAAAACCACTACACACACCTCACATACAATCCGCAACTCAATATTAACTCAATATTAACTTGTACATTTACAAACTTAACTTACATATACATATTCACCACTTTACATCGTATGCAAATCACCATCATGCACCTAATTGCCGCCGGCATTTGTTTCCTATTTACACCTTTTAGCAACGTACCAAGCCAAAACAGCGCGAAAGAAGCAGCACGTTCTATAAGCTATAAGTTAAAGTTAAAAGCTAAAGGCACTTAAAGTAGAACAACTATAAAGGACAAGGAAGAAGCATACAAGAAAATTCCCTCCTTAAGTAGTTAGCAGTGGACGAGGCATGTTTATCTTTTATTTACGTCTATGAAGAACGTGAACGATTGTATTGTGTTGCATTCCATTGCATGGTTGGTGCGTGATGGTCATTTGCATACGATGTAAAGTGGTGAATATGTATATGCAAGTTAAGTTTGTAAATTTACAAGTTAATATTGAGTTGCGGACTGTATGTGAGGTGTGTGTAGTGGTTTTTGGTGTAAATGTAACACCTGTTGTGCTGCTGAAAAAACGGACATTTGCATATTGTCAATTGTATTTATTTATTTGAATTATTTTTCTCTTTAAACCCATTTCTCACGGGTTGGTTCGACCTGGAAAATAAACCCCGTTTTCTAACAAAGACCTCTGGCCTCGTGTGTACTACTTGGGAGCTACAGTAATATCATTGAAACAAACCACGCTTCCTTTTACATTACAGTTCCGCCTTTCTTACAGGTAACTACTCTGTAAAACTCTGATATCACCCCGATAATTATCAGGGAGATATGGGAGTTTTTGCCAGATACCATGTTCAAAACTACACACCCTAATGGGTGGTAGATGATTATAATCTACAATTACCAGGAAAGTATATGGTAATATCATTGAAACAAACCACGCTTCCTTTTACAGTACAGTTCCACCTCTCTTACAGGGTAACTACTCTGTAAAACTCCGATATCACCCTGATATTTACCCGATAATTATCGGGGAGATATGGGAGTTTTTGCCAGATACAATGTTCAAAACTACACACCCTAATGAGTGGTAGAGGATTATAATCTACAGTTACCAGGAAAGTATATGGTAATATCATTGAAACAAACCACGCTTCCTTTTACAGTACAGTTCCACCTTCCTTACAGGGTAATTCACAGGGTTTTACCTGATAATGTTTTGGAATGTACGTGGTACACATTTGTAATTACTGGGTAAATACCAGTTAATATCTGCATACATACATGGGGGTTATTGGGTAAATTGTAACTACTGGGTAATTAGAAAGTAATTACTTAGTAAATAGTTGCAAGTTATCAAGTAAATACTGGGTAATTACCAGGTAAATATCAGAGTCATTACTACCCTCACTGTCAATACACAGGTTGATTGGTAATACATAATCTATAATTCCTGGATAAATACCTGGTAGTTTTCAGTATATATCTAGTAAATACTGGGTAACTTGTTGGTATTTACCAGGTAAATATCAGGTAACTACCAGGTAAATAAGTGGTAGTTACCAGGTAAATATCAGGTAACTACCAGGTAAATAAGTGGTAGTTACCAGGTAAATATGCAATCATTTTTGAGTAAATACCTGGTAAGTACCAGGCAAATATATAAGTTATTATCACCCTAACAAAGTCACATATAGACATATTCAGTGGGTTTATTGTCTACAATATGCAATTGCAGGATATCTACCAGGTAATTATTGGGTAAATACCTGGTAGATATCAGGAAAATATCTAGTAAATATCAGGTAACTTGTTGGTATTTACCAGATAAATATGTAATGTAAATACTTGGTAATTACCTGGTAAGTACTTGGTAATTACAAGGTAATTACATTTAATAACCTGGTTATTACTTAGTAAATACATCTTATTACCAGGTAATTAGCTGGTAATTACTGGACTGTAAAAGGAAGTGTTACCCAGATCCCTCGAGTGTTTACATGCAACATTAGATCCCCCTCTCTTTCTTCCTCTCCCTATCCCTCTCACACACCAGACCACACCTGTTTCTATGAGTTTCACTGAAATATCTATGAGCTATGTTGGTGTAATTGCTGGGGATGTGCCATTGCCTTGGCTTCATAATTAAATTGGAGCTGCAAAAGGCTTTCAAATGCATTGCATTTATTTATTAATTAAACAATCACCTGCTTCACACGACTCTGTGCCTACTAAATTTGTCTTGGCACCTCACTTTCTCTTGTTGTTTCTTTCTCCAAAATACAAAATCGTGTCAACCGCTTTTTCAAGATGTATGTGCATTAGCTTAGAATGTACTAGATTCAATTAATTACACATCAACAAACAAATATGTTTTCCATCTGCAATTAAACATCAAGCAAAACAAATGTAGTAAAACAACAAAAACATCTGCATACTTAAATTATACATGCAAATTCAAGTTATGTGATGAATAAATAACAGCATATGTATCAACAGACTGTAATATCCTCACATAGCCACAAGGGAACAGGAACAAATATATAAGCTGTATTAACTGCACCTGGCCACCAGATGGCAGCACACATAATACACTGGGGGCGGGCGCTCAACACTAGCCAATCAGAGCATATTATGCGTCATAGAGGCCACGCCTGCCCAGGTACTACCAAACCACACAACCGGGGGGAGGGGAGAAACTCTAGAGGCCGCGTATCTGTTAGATATCCGGCTAAGAGTCGCTCCACGCGTGAATCATACAATTCCCCTCCATTTGCTTCATAGATAATATACCTAAAGCTAAACAAATAAAGTGAGTTAAAAGCGATCCTGTGTCGGCGGGCTTCTTCCTCAAAGAACATTATTTTGCATACAATTACAGCTGAACTTTTTGTAATACAAACATTTATGGTAACGCTTTATATTAAGGTCCTTGTTATAACCATTCATTAATAGGTAATAAGGCCCTTGTAAGTCCTTACAAGATGCTTATTAACATTATTGTGTGTTTATAAGCCTATATAAGTGTTAATAATGGCATTATAATACAGTTAATAGCAGGCTATAACACATTTATAAGCGCTTATAAGAAACTTGTTAACAGTTTGCAAATGCTTAAGAACATTAATAAAAGCCTCATGAGTATCTTATAATTGTTCATAATAGCATTACAAACACCCATAACCCACCCATTACGACTTTGCCATGCCTTTATTAATCTTCTTTCATTTGCTTATTGATATTAAAATATACTTTATCGCTCATCTATTATAAGTTAACTATGCACTTGTTAACAGTTAACTATGCTTTTTGCAGCTTCCGTTTTTTTTTCTTCCCATTATATCAGCCTTGACCACATTCTAGATGTGGAGGTTGTGAAAATCATTAACCAATAATTAACACATAATTAAATATTTATTAGACTTAATAAGGCATTGTTCTCGCTTTAGATCCGGTAGCTGCAAAAAGCATAGTTAACTGTTAACAAGTGCATAGTTAACTTATAATAGATGAGCGATAAAGTATATTTTAATATCAATAAGCAAACAAAAGAAGATTAATAAAGGCATAGCAAAGACATAATGGGTGGGTTATGGGTGTTTGTAATGCTATTATGAACAATTATAATTATTATAAGATACTCATGAGGCTTTTATTAATGTTCTTAAGCATTTGCAAACTGTTAACAAGTTTCTTATAAGCGCTTATAAATGTGTTATAGCCTGCTATTAACTGTATTATAATGCCATTATTAACACTTATATAGGCTTATAAACACACAATAATGTTAATAAGCATCTTGTAAGGACTTACTTAAGGCCTTATTACCTATTAATTAATGGTTATTACAAGGACCTTAATATAAAGCGTTACCACATTTATTTGTGATTTGCTACATACTTTATAAAAAAATGTCTAGTACTTCCACTTCTTTGCAACACACAGAATGGCCAAAACTACAACATGATCAAGTGACTGAGGTTTGTTGGGACTCGGGTATTCTAGCCACTTTGCTATTCATTGAATGCTAATGGTTGTTTCTTCCTTATCTTCGAAAAAGAGCATGAATCATGTGACCTTCCAAGTTGATTGACTTCCCCGATTACTAACCTAATCCAAACCTGACCTGAAGTCCTGAACCTAAACCATCTCTTACGAAATGGTCTACAGAAACCTAGTCTCACAAATTAGAGTTTAAAATTAGTCATCTAAATTCTGATAGCAGACTTACTCAAATCTGGGTGAAAGGGCTGTTTCACTTTCTTTTGCTTCATATTTGTTTTGACAAAATAGCATATCTGGTGGCTGTATGGTGCAATTGCGATTGTTTGGCCTGGTGTCATTGGCGGGGCGAATTAAATTGTCATTCAATTCGCCCTGACCTTTCAATAGAGGGGTCAAATGTTAAAATTGAACAATGGGTTCTCAAGATATTTACCTGTTTGTCTCATCACATTTGTATTGTCATTTTTGCATTAGTTTGCATTGGATTTATTGTTTTTATTTGGACACTCTGCATAAACCTATCTCTACTAAAACCTAAAACCAAATGACTGTAGCAGTAGCGGTGGGCACACTGCACTCTGAGCATCCCTGAGTGTCGCGAGGAACCATTGTGTTGCCAAGGCCGTATGGGTGGCCCACACAACTTCTTCTATTCATATTTACAAACCTGCTGAGGTTTAAGAAAGGGGGTGGTGTGTGTGTGTGTGTGTGTGTGTGTGTGTGTGTGTGTGTGTGTGTGTGTGTGTGGGGGGGGGGGGGGGTGACTGGAGAGGGTAGTGGGGTCAGAGGCCCTGCTAGCAATCCACAGCTCCAGCTTTTGAGGAGGGTAAAAAAAAATAAAAAAGTTATTCACCAGCCTTGAAGCCCATCTTGTGTAATGTTCACGCTGAAGGTTACAGCCTTAATGTGGTGCTCAAGGAGAGCTTGGTCACACAAAAAATAGAAATAAATAGAAATATTTTTTGACATTTTGCCTTGATTTTACAAAACACAAAAAAGTTGACATTTCAATGTAATTAATATTTTTTTTTAAATTGTAGTAATTTCAATTAATTTACAATAATTAATAGCAAATATGTTTGATAATAATTGTGTATATTTATAGAAATACACTACAGTGCACGCATGTCATTAGCAACGCTCCTCAAGACCACAGCAACTCATCAACACTTAACTGCACAACCACAGATAATTCCATCAGACATGACTGCATGTGTAGGTGTGTGCACACGGGCACTACTGTATTCCTGTGTATATCTGTCTTGCACAAGGTACCTGTCTGCATATTTGTTCGTCTAATATGAAGGCTTTTTGAAGATCCAAAAATTGCCACCGATTATGCTCAATTTGCTGTAGAATGTATTTTCAACCTTGTTTTCACATCCATGGCAGACTACGAAGGCTACATACATTACATTCATTTCATCAACACACACACACGCATGCACACTCCCGCACACGCACACACACTAACTACACTCCTGGGCCTGGCTTCCAATACATTTCGAAACGTTAATGTTTCGAAGGTAAGCGTTTTATCAAGGACAAGGGTTTACAGAACAGAGAATAGGGGGTGTTGGCAAAACTCTTCAGGATAGCAATGTGCAAGTCACAGAGCTACAACTTGACCGTTGTCTGCCTCAAAACAGGGAACAGCACTGCTCAACCATCACCAGATTGATGAGGCTTTGCGTTAACACTATGAATATGATGAGCTGAATTGATTCAGAATGCTTTAATTAACAGATTACCTTTCTGATTTTTCAGTTCAATATAATGGTACATTACCAAGTGCTAGGTTGATTTTGTGTTTTTCACGCACTATAATATAAACACGCTGTACAGAAAACAGAGATTAGGCTTAGTTAGACTCATTCACAGGCTCAAGAGGCCCAAGTGTTTGTTTGTGTGTGTGTGTGTGTGTGTGTGTGTGCGTGTGTAAACGTGAGAGAAAGACAGAGGGAAGGAGATACAGATGAACCATAGTCTATTTATTGCATGCATTTTTTGAATGGGAACATTTACAACATCTGCCAAGCAACTGAACCACTGACCAAAAAGAAGCTATTGTTACACATTCCTGAAATGCACCTGATTCCCACAGTGTAAAGTTAGTCAACACCCAACTTCTGTTATTTTTCATTGTTTTCTCAGTAACAAAGTACACAGAGCATGGCGGGAATCAATGAGCACAGCTACAAATATTTTTTATATATATATATATGTCCTGATTTATACCCCTGTTTAACCATTTAAAATGCTGCTGTGGCTTGTGAGAGAGATAGAGAGCGAGAGAGAGGGAGAGGAGAGAGAGAGAGAGGAGAGACAGAGATGCAGAATCAATTAAACAGAGACAGTGAGATGCTGTTTTGTTATGTCAAACTGTGGCTATATTTAGTCTTCAAGCTAACGGCTGTATTTATTTTTAAAACAAATGTATTTATCGTTAAAAAAAAAAAAAACATGTCACAGCTGCAATGCTGCATTACCTTGCTGTCCCCCCCCCCCACACACACACACACACACACACGCATATGCACATGCACACACTGCATATTACAAGTTCAGTTTAAACAAATATAGAGGATGTTCAAGGAGGTAGATCAAGATAAACTTAAGTCCCTCTGTAATTTCAACCTCAGCTATCCTCCCTACCTCCCGGGACCCTTCCTTTAGCAGCTTTAAGAGAACACAAATCGCTTCAATTATGCAATCCTCCAGAGAACCTGTGCACGAATGAAAACTAATATGCAAGGCTAACAAAACAGATGAATAAACCTGTGTGTAAACAAACTCTACTGGTGTTAATTATAGACTTACGATGCAAGGATGCAAGAAGAGCAAGGGTGGGCAAAGACAGTAAAGATGACTTTGTAACACATGCTTTATTGGTTTGCCTCGATCCACACGGTGATGGTGAATATGATTGAATTGAAAAGTGAATCCCTTGATATCTTCTAGTGCGACTCAGATGTTCTGTCATGTTGCATGTTTTGGTAGCATTATGCACACTGTAATCTCAGTAAAAAGGTGTGACTATTTTTTTCAAGCCTAAACAAAATAGTGGCTGCTGATTGACTAAAATGATACAAACGTAGGAAAGGGACTGTGTTTTTACTTTTGCATTTTTGCACTGCAATGACAATTGAATAAAAAATGCCAAATAGTATACAATCTGCAAAAGCATGTTGTGTAAATGTCAACTATGCCGTTTTTGCGTCAATTTATAATCACTAGGCTAGGGGGAATTTAGCTTACGTTACTTTTTTTGAGCAATGCGCATTTGTTTCTTCTATATTTACATTGCATTGTATGTTTTCTTATTGTGCAAATAAACCTTTCTCAAATTGTTCTCATTTGTTTCTTGGTGCAAGCTATTTTTCAGAACATTTTTTAACAAATTATGCTTTTAAAAAGTGATGGGGTCAAAATCTGCCATTTCAAAAAGTGGTGGGGAGATGTCCCCAGCGTCCCCAGTGTAAATGACACCTATGGTACCTTGACTTTCTGTTATTAGAGGCCATCTCATGTGAAATGATCTGCTCTCCAGAACAGAAAATTGTAGGACGGTAAAGTCAACTTTAATAAAACCAAACAAATGAAAACATAGATCTGATAATGCAGCAACATGTGAGCATGTCTGTTGGAATTTTTGTTTCATAAGGTTCCTCATAATCATCTCAAAACTGAATATGGATATGCCACACTATAATAATTCAGTAATCTACCATTCAATTATTTTACACAAACTTGTACTTTCAGAACTCAGTTTGAAGTCACTAATGTAACACATTTCAACAGACAGTTGTGTTCATGGTTCATCATCCAAAGGGGCTGAACTATTTACTAAATAGGTAAATATGGTAAATACACTTATTCTCTCCAATGAGGCAATTGGTGATTTTATTTTCTGTTAAATTAGTCCAAATGCGTCGTGTTGACTTGATTCCCACCAAATTCTCATGGAATATTTAACAGAGGAAAGGAAAGTCGCAATGTGGAGTCTTGCGTACTGATGCATACTCAGCTTGCCAACCTTTCCAAAACCACAAAAAATATAACTTACCATGGCAACAGGAGGTGATGGAGGAATTCAATTGCTCCATTAAAGGTCCTATGTTTTTACAGCTTTTTTCCCTCCAGTATTTAACTTAAATCTCCGAGGCCAATTAAATGGTATGTCAAAGGATATAACATATCCTAGAAAAACTAAATAACAAAAAGAGTATGCTGGAAGTCATGTTGTATCTCTCATACATGTTAAGCTGAGTTGAGAGATTTAGTAAACAGCTTACCACTTGCTACCAACACCAGATTGAATCTACTCATGTATCACAGTAGGCCTGTATCTATATACATATATCTATACGCCCCTTTTGGAAAACCACCACAAATCCCAACATATGATGCGGATCATTCCATATATATATATATATATATATATATATATATATATATATATATATATATATATATATATATATATATATATATACTGTATATATATCATATTAAGTTGCAAACCAAATATGAAAGTTATATTGTTATAGCTATAGCTTTAGCCATAGCTAGCTTACAAGTATTGATTTTATTTATTTTTTTCTGCATAAAAGTGATCCCTTGTTCTTGGCAATAATTAGTGGCATGGTTCTATTTATTTATTGCATAGGATATTTGCTGCCTGAAGCCTATTTCATCGTACACAGTAAAATACTCCGACAACAATGACATGGTGGAAGTCTGGGAGCAGACCCTGGGTGGACATGTGGTCCATGTAACAGTCCGTTCTCTCCAACACAGTAAGTCTGAGTCTGATTAGCTATGCGTAGGACCTCACTGCAAAATGCCTCCCCATTGTTGATTCTGCTGACGGTGAAAATGTACTTGCAGGACTGGCTGGCTAAGGAGACGGAGGGGGAGAGATAGTTATTGAGACAAAGGCTGAGAGAGAGAGCGAGAGAGAGAGAGAGGGTGGGGGGGGGGGCAGGGTTGCATAAGCCTTCTATTACATTCAAGTCAACGTAAAAGCAATCTGCTAGATATGTGGCCTGTTTCCCCAGAGACAAGCGATTGATAGGCAAAATAGGCTTGCCAAGTACAGTAGACTAACATTTGGCTTAAAAAATTCATAGAAAAAATATAGAAAGGCTTCCCTTTGTCTTTAAATATCGATACGACGTGATGAGCAGGCTGTGCCATAGGCCAATGGTGAAGTAACAACTCTGAGTGAAGAAAAGGCAAGAGAGAAAAAAAAGACAGACACATTAAATTAAAATGTCCCAGTTTTAAACATTCACTATTAAAATGTTCGGGTTTTCACCACAAATTAAAATAATAATAATTACTATACTTGTTTTCAGTGCCGTTTATCATGGTCTGTCCCACTCATTATTACCTAACCCAATCAAAAAACATAAACAACGCACCAAGAGTCTGACTTCAACACTGTATGTATGTCAATCAATCAATATGTCAAGGCTGTTACTAGCCTATGACGCTTGTAAAAGAACGCTGTGCACGTGCACACCGACAAATACCTTATGTTTTGTTTTGAAAGGTTTCTGACAATCAACAAATGTTATATTACACAAGTGCAATCCTTGTGTTTTATGTTTACTAGTGTTATTGGAAGCGCTTTATATTAAGGTCCTTGTAAGCATTAGTTAATAGGTAATAAGGCCCTCAATAAGTATTAGTTAATAGGTAATAAGACCCTTAATAAGCATTAGTTAATAGGTAATAAGGCCCTTATAAGTCCTTATAATATGCTTAATAAATAGGTAATAAGGCCCTTAATAAGTGTTAGTTAATGGGAAATAAGACCCTTAATAAGCATTAGTTAATAGGTAATAAGGCCCTTATAAGTCCTTATAATATGCTTATTAACATTATGTGTATTTATTGAGTTTTACTAACTTACCTATAATGTCATTGTTAAACCTTAACTAAGCTTTTTTTCTTGCTTGATAAAGATGAATACAGACTTTATTATGCGTTTATTAGCAGTTAACTATGCACTTATTAACGATGCTTTGTGCAGTTACCAGATCTAAAGCGAGAACAATGCCTTATTAAGGTTAATAAATCCTTTATTTTGCATATTATGTATTATATAGTACAACTGGATTTGTAGTGTATGACAAATGGCTGCATGTGTCACAAACTTTTTCTTGGAGGGGGAGGGGTTGAAGGTAATGGAGATTTGATTCAGGTTTTTTTTTTTTTTGGGGGGGGGGGGGTCTGAGCAAGACTATTAGCCAGTACATATTTCAATGGTAAGCCTCTTAGAGTGCAGAGAGACACACACCTAGGACGCCAGGCCGCTCCCTCAAAGTTAATCCCAAACCATAATATAATCTTGTGTTAGGTGATCAAACAGACCAACAAACCTGTGAATAGAGAGAGTGTAAGAGCCACAAATCCACAGGAACAAATCTTATTACGACAAGCAACCTCAGACTTTTCCCCCTGTCAGGCGCCACATTTGAAAGTTAAAGCTTCCCCTTTTAAATGGTCACAGTTTTTCCGAAGCACGGGAGGATGTTAACAGCTCATAAATGAGGACCTGTTTTGCAGGGCTTTCTGCTCTCTCCCCTGCTGTCAGCCACATAAGTCTCAGCATTATCTTAGTCTGTGGATGTAAAAACGCGTCCAAGTGAGAAAGAGCTCGCACAACAAATTAGTATTTGATTTGCCATTCTGCTGTTTTTCTCTGGCCCAGTTTGCAAGTATCAAAGGAAAATAAAATATCCACCAAAACAAAGACCAGCTGGCAATAATCAATAGGGTCTGTTGACACAGCAAGAGGGAGACGTAATGATTGATAAAAAGAAAGAGAAAAGATAACAACAACAGCATAAGCAGTAAGTATTCTGACGTGCAAAGGCTAAAGGGCGGATCTTCATTTTTTTTTTCATTTTTGGAACAGTGAAGACCTACTTTATCATGTGGGTCTACTGTGTTGTTTTCCTTAAAAAAATAGTGGGCGTGTTCACCGTAACTTGAAAAAGCTTAAGGAAGCCAAAGCAAAAAGCTGTAACTTCACTTATGGTTCATTGGCTTTGTTTCAATAACCTTTGAAGAGCTAAGGAAACAAATATTTTCCTGTTCGAAGATTTCTGTGTTTTTTATTACACAAGCTAGGCACAGAGAAAACATTGCCTGCTCCCCAACGGAGTCTCCCCGTCACATGCACACACAAGCCCGGTCTCTTTCTTTGGTCATCAAATATACTATCTCCTGATAACACCACCACCAGTCATGCAATGCTCTTTTGATTAGATAGCATAGGGATTGTGAAAGGGAGCCTATACTCTAGTTGTGGTTTGCACTGCCGCAAGTGAACGTCTATCTGACCGCTCAATGCCTTGCAAGCCAAGGGCTGTATGCGAAGTCTATGGCACCACTGTTCACATTTGCCTCTTATTGACAATGCAAAATAGACATTTTGTAATTTGTAACTTGTAATTTTATGGGGTAGGAAAGAACATATTGTTAGTTTTTTTATACAAACTTAGCGACTAGGCGCTTTGGTAATGTACAATGTGTATGTACAATCAATGGGGGTTCCTAGAGATACTACAAATTGATTGATTTATTCTCATTCATATTATATTAGTGGATAGCCTCATTATATACCACTAGATTGAATCTAGATGTTATTATCATAATGCGATAAACAAAGTGAGATCAAATGGAAGTTACGTCCTCTTGCCTTGGCAAAAGGCCAACACCTTAACTTCCAAATAAGGGTCAAAGGTCAAGTTTGAGCTCAGCTCATAACTTCCTAAAAAGACAAACAACTGCCACATTTCCAAAAGGGAATTTGGATGGGCAAGTAATTTTTCTCAGTTCGACCATCTGGCAAGTTAAGGTCTTTTGCCTTTGTAGGGTGTTACACGCGTTAGCCTGTAGGTGGCACTAAAAAGAACCTTAAGGCCTTATTGCAAAGAGAAAGAGATGTCAACCTCAAGTTGAACAAGAAGAAACTCAAGCTGAAGCAACCAAGCATGCCATACATGGGTCATCTTTTCACCACAAAAGGCCTCCTCCCAGTGGTGCAGAACATGCAGAGGGTTTGTGAATTACCTGCCGAAATTCCGTCCCCACCTATCTGATGTGTGTGAACTGTTCCTACGTTTAACAGACAAAGACGTCGAAATCCAAAACATGACCTTAACCTCAACAATGTGAAAGAGCTGGTCACTCGTCACCCAGTCTTCAAATACTACGACTTGAATGAGGAAGTGACACTGCAGTGTGATGGCAGTGAAATGGGTCTAGGTGCAGCTCTCCTGCCAAACAGACATGTTGCATTCGCCTCTAGAACCCTTAACTTCCACAGAACAGAGGTATGCACAGAGGTGTCTCACCATTGTATTTGCATGTGACACATTTGACATATACCTTTATGGCAGTGAAAGCATCACAGTGCACAGTGACCACAAACCCCTGGAGGTAATCTTCAAAACGTCCCTTCTCACAGCCCCTAAGCAGCTAATAAGGATGCTAATGAGACTAAAACGCTAGCAGCTCAACCCAACACAACACACAAACAAATGCAGACAACAGCTACAGTATACACCATGAGCCTGACCACTGATGCCTTTGAACCTGTAGACAGCAGCTCTTCCAACATCTCAACGAAGACACTAGAGTCCATCAAGGCCTCAACACTCACCCTGTGTCCAGATCTCCCAAGGGTGGCTTATCTCCAAGCAGGCAATTGACCAAACACTGAAATGATTCTGGACATACAATTAGGAGCTAATCACCGATGATGGATTTCTATTCAAGGGCGACAGAATGTTTATCCTTGAGCCACTGTACAAAGACTTTTTAGCAAAGATCCACTCAGGCAGTGAAGCCAGTCTCAGGAAGGCACAATATGCCATGTTCTGGCCAGGCATAACAGAGGAGGTTAAGAACTGTCAGCAGATGTAGCACATGCAACGCCCTTCAGAGGATACAGTCAAAGGAAACACTCATTCCCCATCCTATTCCTAAACTCCCATGGTCTAAGTATGGCTTGGTCCTGTTCACCCTTGACCAGTCTCATTACCTCATAATGGTGGATTACTACTGTGACTACTGGGAGCTGGAGGAGGTAGCAGATGCCACAACATCTATCATAATCGATTGCTGTAGACATCAGTTCACCCGACATGGCATACCCCACATCATTATCACAAACAACGGCTTCTCTGGGCTTGACTTTCAGACCTTCTTGAATGAATGGGTCTTCAAACACCTTACATCATCACCATACCACAGCCAAAGCAATGGCAAGGCTGAGTCGGCTAAGACTCAGCCAAAACAATTCTGAAGAAGGCAGGAATGGCAAGAGACCCATGGAGAGCAGTACTGTCATGGAGGAACACACCCACGGAGGGACTTGACAACTCCCCTGCTCAGCAACTTATGTCAAGATGCACAAACGCAGACACACACACACACATCTGCCCATCTGCTCCTCCTTCAACCTTTGATAGTGCAGGATGTGATCAAGAAGAAGCAAACAAACACCATTATGATGCACATCCCCCCGACATGCCAGTAATCATTCAGGGAGACAGTCCGAGTCTGTGGCGTAGTAGATGCCACGGGGTTCGCCAATAGGGAATTCTCACAGCCAGGCTTAGTTGAAGATGCTTTATTTTCCAGTATACAATGATTGCGCACACCGGCGTCTTTTCCAGTATACAATGATTACGCACACCGGCGTCGCCGCGGGCCCAGCTCTGGCTCCGTCGCCGACCCGTGTGCTCGGGTCCGGGGTTCCCCGGGTCCAGCACGCTACTGTGTTTATAAAGGGAGAGAGTGATTAGCGCCATGGAACCCAGGTGTGCCAATCACTCTCACCTGGCGCGGCTCTCCCGAGCCCTCTCCACAGCTCCCCCTTGCGGCTGATGCACCACGCCCCCCCACATACCTCCACCGCCTGATTTAGGCCGGGGACCCATCTGGCCTAACCCACTCCCCCCCCCATCCCCATGGGAACGGGACAGGAAGTCGGCCACAGCCATCTGCGCCCCCGGCCTATGGATCACCCGGAAGTTAAATGGCTGCAGTGCCAGATACCACCGGGTGATCCGGTTGTTAACGTCTTTCATGCGGTGGAGCCACTGGAGGGGAGCGTGGTCCGAGCAGAGGGTGAATGGGCGTCCCAGCAGGTAATACCGCAGGGCATCGACCGCCCACCGGATGGCCAGGCACTCCCTCTCCACGGTGCTGTACCTGGCCTCCCGTTCGGACAGCTTCCGGCTGATGTACAACACCGGGCGGTCGACGCCCCGTACCCGCTGGGACAGGATGGCCCCCAGCCCCCTGCCCGATGCATCCACCTGCACGACAAAAGGGAGAGAGAAGTTAGGTGTGTGGAGGAGGGGCTCCCCACAGAGGGCCTGCTTTACCCTCTCAAGCGACTCCTGGCACTGCTCCGTCCACTGGACCGGATCTGAGGCACCCTTTCGGGTGAGGTCGGTCAAGGGGCTGGTCAGCTCCGCGAAGTCTGGAATAAACCGCCGGTAATAGCCGGCCAGCCCCAGAAACCGCCGCACCTCTTTTTTTGTCTTGGGCCTTGGGCAGGCTGCAATCACTGCCATCTTATCTACCTGCGGACGCACCTGCCCGCCGCCCAAGTGGTACCCCAGATACCGTACCTCCCTCCGTCCAACTGCACACTTCTTTGGATTGGCCGTGAGCCCCGCCTGCCTCAGTGACTCGAGTACCGCCGCCACCTGCTGCACATGCTCCGCCCAGGTGCCACTATGGATGATTACGTCATCCAGATAGGCGGCAGCATATGCAGCATGTGGACGCAGCACTCTGTCCATGAGGCGTTGAAATGTGGCTGGGGCCCCGAACAATCCAAACGGAAGTGTGACAAATTGGTACAAACCGTACGGAGTGGAGAAGGCCGTTTTCTCCTTAGACTCTGGAGATAAGGGAATCTGCCAGTAGCCTTTGGTTAAATCCAGCGTCGTAAAAAAATGACCCGTGCCCAGGCGATCCAGGAGTTCGTCCACCCGGGGCATAGGATAGGCATCAAACCGTGAAACCTCATTCACCTTGCGATAGTCCACACAGAACCGGATAGACCCATCCTTCTTGCCCACAAGCACGATGGGGCTACACCAGGCACTGTTGGACTCTTCTATTACCCCCATCTCCACCATAGCTTTCAATTCTGCCTGAACCACTTTTCTCTTGTGCTCAGGTAACCGATAGGGCCGTGAACGCATCGTCACACCCGGGTGAGTCTCAACCCGGTGTTGAATAAGGCTTGTGCGTCCCGGCCGGGGGGAGAATACATCCGCATAACGTTGCTGCAACCTGACTATGTCTGCTCTCTGGGACGGTGAGAGCTGGTCCCCACAAAGGAGCGAGGCAGGATTGGTCGATTTTGATACCTCCGGCCCCAACTCATCTCTTTCTGCAATTGTCGTCATCAGAGAAACAGGCTCCGCCTCTCTCCACGCCTTAAGGAGGTTGAGGTGATAAATTTGTGTCGCCCCTCCCCTGTCCGAACGCACAATGTCATAGTCAACGTCACCCACTCGCTGTGTGACCACAAAGGGTCCTTGCCACTTGGCGAGTAATTTGGAGGTAGCCAAAGGGAGCAATACAAGCACTTTATCTCCCTGTGAAAATTGTCTTAGCCTAGCTCCTCTATTGTACAGCCGCTGCTGCCGTTCCTGGGCCTGTAGCAAATTCTCCCGTGATAACTGTCCTAGTGTGTGGAGTTTTGCTCTCAGGTCCAGGACGTATTGCACCTCGTTCTTACTCGGGCTCGGACCCTCCTCCCAGCTTTCCTTAACCAGGTCCAAAACCCCACGTGGTGTCCTGCCAAACAGTAGTTCAAAGGGAGAAAATCCCATGGAGGCCTGGGGTACCTCGCGCACTGCAAACAACAGAGGGTCTATCCACCTATCCCAATTCCGACTATCCTCGTGCACAAACTTACGGATCATGGACTTCAAAGTCTTATTCAGGCGCTCCACGAGGCCGTCCGTTTCGGGGTGGTATACACTGGTTCGAATTGACCTGATGCCCAATAATCCGTATAGTTCTCTCAGTGTCCGTGACATAAATTGTGTGCCTTGATCAGTCAGGATCTCTTTCGGGATCCCGACTCAGGAGATAACTTGAAACAGTGCCTGCGCCACACTCTTTGCAGAGATGGTGCGCAGCGGCACTGCCTCCGGATATCGCGTTGCGTAATCCACGAGAACTAACACAAAGCGATATCCGCGTGCGCTCCGGTAAAATGGCCCGATGAGGTCCATCCCGATGCGCTCGAACGGCACCTCCATTAGAGGTAATGGCCGCAGCGGCGCTCTCGGGATGGCCGGCTGGTTAACCAATTGGCATTCGGGACAAGACGCGCACCAGCGGCGCACGTCCGCCCAAATGCCTGGCCAATAGAATCGGGCCATTACCCGGTTCAGTGTCTTCTCACACCCCATATGTCCAGCCATTGGGTTATAATGAGCCGCCTGGAAAACTATTTCCCGGCGGCTCTTCGGTACCACCAACTGTGTCGTTATTTCCTCTGTCTGAGTGTCACGACTCACTCTGTATAGTCTGTCCCTACGCAATGAAAAATGTGGGTACGTTAACGCTGCGTCAGGGCGCACCATGTGACCATCAATTCGTATCACTTGGTCAAAGGCAAAGCGTAGAGTATCGTCACGAGACTGCTCGAGTGGAAAATCCTCCATGGAGTCGAACACGGGAACCCGCGGAGCCTCCTGTGAAGGCCCCGCCGGCTCCCCCTCCCCGTCTGCAGTGTCGGACGACCTCGCGTCACCGCTGAGCACAGCGCACGTATCCCCTGTCCCTGTCGGCCGTGAACGCACCCCCGCACACTGTCCCACTAACCTATCAAACCCTGGCCAATCAGTACCCAGAATCAGGGGATGCGTCAGGCGGGAGCTAACCGCTGCCTTTACACTATGCTTTTCCCCCTTAAACTGAATTTCCACCAGTACTACAGGGTATGTGTGAATATCCCCATGCACACACCTAATATCCACACCTCCCGCCTCTATCAAAGCCCCGGGCCGAATCAGGTTCTGATGAACGATAGACTGCATGCAGCCTGAGTCCACCATCGCCTGATGTGTACCCCCCTGAATCCTTACCGGAACGCTGTACGTCCCCCCTGGACCGGGGGAGGGTGCTGGAGGGCCGACAACCCGGATCACCTGGCCCACCTCCATGAGGGGGCACTCCCCTCGAAAGTGCCCGAGCTGCCCACACCTCCAGCACTCCTGCCCTGCCGCCTGAGGAGCCCTCTGTGGGTCGAAAGCCGCGCATGTAGCGGCTGGATCCTGGGGAGGGAAAGAAAGAGAAGGAGGATTAGTGCGGGGGAGAGGGGAGGGCCGATTATTATTATAGACGGAGCGGGGTCTGGGGGTTGGTCGAGTGTGTGTCCAGTGCGGGGGCCCCGACGTGGGACCTCTGCGGGGTGCCGGCGTGGGCCCTCCCGGAGGGACCGGCCGGCCCTCCTGTGCCCGGCCCCGGGAGAGGACGGCCAGATGGTCCTCCGCCAGGGTGATGGCCCCGGCTAGGTCCGCCGGGTGGTGACACATCACCCAGTCCGAGGTGGCGGCTGGGAGCCCCTCCATGAACTGCTCCATGACGATCTTCTGCAGCATCCTCCCCTCGCTGGCGGACCCCCCTGGTTGTAGCCACCTGGTCGCTGCATCCTTTATTTGCTGTGCGAAGATAAACGGTCGCTCGGCGGGCCCCAGCTTGCCCCCCCGGAACCGGCGTCGGTGGTCCTCCTCCGACAGCCCCAGCCGGTCGAGTACCGCCCTCTTCACCTCCCCGTACTGTCCACGGGAGGGGGCGGGCAGTCCCAGCGCCGCCGTTTGCGCGTCCCCTGACAGCAGGGGAAGCAGCCGCACGGCCCACTCCTCCACCGGCCAGCCGCATGCCGCTGCCGTGGCCTCAAACATGTCCAGGAACGACTGCGGGTCGTCGTGGGCCGCCATCTTGTGGACCGTCATGCCGGTGAACGAGGGGGCCGGCGCCGCTGCCCCTGCTCGACTCACCATTGCCGACAGCAGCTGGGTCTGCCTCTCCGCTTGGCCCTGGAGGGCCGCCAGCTGCTGTCGGCTCAGGACCGCCTGGTCCCGGCTCATCGCCGCCACCTCCGTCAGCATCTGGGCCAGCGTGTTCATCGGCTGCTGTGGATCCATCCTAGAGGCTCCACATTGGGTGCCAGTTGTGGCGTAGTAGATGCCACGGGGTTCGCCAATAGGGAATTCTCACAGCCAGGCTTAGTTGAAGATGCTTTATTTTCCAGTATACAATGATTGCGCACACCGGCGTCTTTTCCAGTATACAATGATTACGCACACCGGCGTCGCCGCGGGCCCAGCTCTGGCTCCATCGCCGACCCATGTGCTCGGGTCCGGGGTTCCCCGGGTCCAGCACGCTACTGTGTTTATAAAGGGAGAGAGTGATTAGCGCCATGGAACCCAGGTGTGCCAATCACTCTCACCTGGCGCGGCTCTCCCGAGCCCTCTCCACAGCTCCCCCTTGCGGCTGATGCACCACGCCCCCCCACAGAGTCCTTCTGCACTCCAATGTGCCAAACAGTGCATGGTCACTTGGCATTTCAACTGACCAAAAGACTGACCGGTCATACGACGTGCTAATGAATGACAAAACGTACAGAAGAAACATGAAACACATCCGCCCAGTGGGAAAAACCCTCAGCCTGCCAATGCTGGAGAATCCCGAGTCGGACGAGGACTGGGGAGATTGAACCAGGTCAAACATAAAGCCTCCCCTGAGATACACCAGACTATGAGAAAAAGAAAAAAAGGGGAATGATAATGTAATTGATGTTTTATTACCTACGTTTTTGTTATTGAATGGGCACTACAAGGCCTAAGTGTGAATGATGAACTTCAGCATTTCTGAGAGAACAGTTTTTGATTCATGTAAAGGAATATGTTACGAGAGTTAGCCTTTAGGTGGCACTAACTACCTATGCACGTACCTTCAGTTCAGCTGAATGTTGAGCGTGGGCTGAATGTACTACTGTATGCTTTATATGTTCCAAAGCTGAGAGAAATGCTTCCTTTGCAAACACATCTTTGAAAGAAACATCCCGCTTCACATCCCGCATTTGGTCACTGCAACAACAAATTCAGACAGGCTTAAATAGATCTGGAAAGCAAACATGTTATTCACAAGATCATAGAACACACACCTGAGTTATCATGTTGAGTAAATCAAGGAACCCTTTATGCATTGTAGGGTCCTAGGGGACATTCACTGTAACTAATCCATTGTTGCTATGACACTAGTCCCTATCCTCTCTGGGGTTTTTTTTTCATAGATGTAATCTGTGTAATGGAATGCTTTTTGATGTAGGCCCACCCAAGGTAATCCATCTCATTATATTACCCAGTATCAGCAGGTTGATCTACCACAAATCATTTTTATATCGTACAATGCTCTAACTGACTGTTTGCCTGGACATGAGGCGTGGATAGAAATACAGTAAGCAGGAGGTGAAAAATGGAACCAAACTTATATGCCATCAGAACAACAAAGGTCAACCCCATTGCATAAACAATTGGCTTGCTGTTCGTTGTTTCACCGGTCCTAATTATTGCATTGCACTCAACCATTTTTTCTTTGGTCCTGAGTTCAGTACATTTAGAGTGTAGTCAACCTGGTTTCTTAGTTCTTTCCTTCATTCCTGTTTGCCATGTGATTGTCCTTGTATCATTTCTGATTTATTTCTTTCTTTGTCTTGGGCTGCACCTATACTTTTTTATTTTATTTTTAAAGTCCAAATAATGCTCCTAACATAGGCACAATCTCAACAACAACTATGTGGCAGGCAGTTCCATAGGAGCAACAATCATCGTACCTTTATCATTGTTTGATCCCCATGACTCATCCCAGTAAACAGTATCAAGTCTTCTTTGTCATAGAGTCCCAACAGCTTACAACTCCATCTGAGATGAGCAAGTCATCT
The DNA here is from genome assembly GCA_030340625.1 of Merluccius polli. Classification (NCBI taxonomy): domain Eukaryota; kingdom Metazoa; phylum Chordata; class Actinopteri; order Gadiformes; family Merlucciidae; genus Merluccius; species Merluccius polli. The sequence goes on along the minus strand of JAOPHQ010003696.1, from coordinate 525,934 downwards.
TGCAAGGCTAACAGAGAGAGTGTGTGTGTGTGTGTGTGTGACAGGCAATTAATTGTGAATAATTTGGTGTGGATGCTATGGCTATTTGAATGCAGTCCCTTTAAGGACATTTTAGTTCTCTCCTACTAGTTCCACCCTGACTCTTTCATTACCACCACATCCATTGGCTATATAGCTACATATATCACTAAATATATACAGGGGTGATAGTAGAAAAAAATCCTGAGCCTACCTCTGGGAGGTAAGCGGGCCCCTAAGCCAAGATATATGCCCTGATCAACAAAATTGTCAAGCGGGATCCAGGGGTATGCTCCCCTGGAAGAACATTTTGATAAATAGTCCCTTAAATGATTCTGGTGAATTTTGTGGAAATAAATTGACAACATTCAGACATGAGATGAACAAACCAAATATAAGCCTATATTACAGTAGCATCTTTGTGTAGAGCACCAGAGCTCTTGTGACCCTGGGCCTGGTAGGCCTGTTCAGTAATCCATTTCATCATGTAAATATGAGCATTCCTTCCAGGTGATGTGACCTATTGGCTCAAAATCAGTGCAGGATCATACTTGTTTTATGAGACAACTCTTTTTTTCTTTTTTTTAAATCAAATCTTAACATTCTTCATATTTTTTAAATAAACGTTTAATACATTTGTATACATTTAATACCCACTCTTTATTTTGAAAACCGGAAGTTTCCACACGCTGCAGTAAGCTAGCACTGACTTTCCCAGTTGTCTCAAAGTATTTGCCATAAAGTCGGCAATAAGGGTGCACTTGAAAATGTTGGAGCGGCTGGCTTGACCACGTGAAAACGAGAGATGGCTGGCTTGACCGCAGTACGCGATCGGTCATTGAGGGTCGGATATCTGCTGTGGCTAACGTGAGGTGTGTTGAATTGCTCGGAGAGCTGCTTGATGGTCTAATTCATGCCGTGGTGGCAGCACTTTTTCCCTGCAAGTTCCATATAATATTCTCCTTGCGCACAAAGTGCAGAAGCATGCTTCCGGTTGCCGGAGTTTTTGACACCAGCTTCCAAAGGGCTTTTCGTCTCTACCCACCTCCCCTATCCAAGACCAGTGCCATTTATTCTTTATGCCTTTATCGACAAGTTTGGTGTCTTCCCCTGGCTTCATAAAGTTGCAGTCCATGACTAGCTACGCTTCGCGTTGCCAGTGTGGGAAACACATTCGCAGTGTATGGGAAACACAAAACACATTCGAAGTAGAGTGACTGCTGAATCTGTATCAATCTGACTGGCCAAAACCCAAGACTAGCCCGCCCCATACCCTACTGCTGATTGCCGTAAGTAGGCCTACTGGTGTGGTTTAGAGTGAAAGCGCCTTTCACATCTTGGGAAGTGTCAGACCACGCGAACGTGAACCTGATTTTTTTTCCTTTTTTTTCCGCAGACACGTCGGTATGCCCGAATTTCGGCGTGGCGCCGGAACGCTATCAGCCCTGTATATAGCTACACACACACATATATATATATATATATATATATATATACCATGGTCTGGGTGAATACTCGATTCTGATTGGCTGGAGGGTGTACGTTAAAAAGTGTTAATGTACACCTAGGAAAGACGTTCGGGTCAAATTGCCTGATGACAGTTAGATTATTGCGCTGGCTCAAACGCTAGATGGTAACCATGGCAACGGAGAGGGAATACTCGATTCTGATTGGCTGCAGGGTGGCCATTAATCCCTGCTATATGCAGAGCTAGCTCTGGCTATATGGACACCTACCTACTGTCTGTTCAGCCTTCAAAACGAGAGCTGGTAAATTGTGAAAAATGCATTAAACTGTAATTAGAAAACGTGGTTATATGCTATAGACCCTATAGTATCTGTGGTATAAAGGCTGGGACGAATTTCAAATTATAAATATGTACACTTCATGTTGAAAGTATAGGCCGTCGCGATTCCCATTGAAATGAATGGCGCGGTGATTAGTCGTCAAAACGACAGCTGGTAAATTGTGAAAAATGCATTACACTGTAATCAGAAAACGCGGTTATATGCTATATAGACTAGAGCCCGATCGATATGGGATTTTTAAGGCCGATACCGATACAAATATTTGATGATTTAAAAAGCCGATATTCCGATATATCGGCCGATATATATATATTTTAAAAAGAAATTACAGAAACACGTAACAAAACATAAACAGATTTCCCTAACATTAGTTATATGGAGTTATTTATGAGTCCTGGCTAAAATAATAGGATAATGCAGTGAACACACTTCACTGATGGGTCACACCGCGAGCGACATGAGCAGCAGGGGGCGCTGTGGCCGCTGGCTGCCGTCGCCAGGGGGGCGGGGCTTCAAGCAGCACTGCAGACATCAAGTTCGGTTACGCCCATTGCAATATCAAGTTTGTAGTAGAGCTATTCGGCAGGCCGGCGCGACAAGCATGTTCAAATAACAATTTACACGTTTCCCCTGTTTATTATTTAGTAATCAAAATAACAGAAATGGAGATAAAGCATTATAAAGTGCAAAACACACTGCCGCCGCGGCGCGTCTATGACACAAGTGCCGCCCGTAGCACCCATAGGAATATAGTCGTCTCCAGAGCAGAAGGAAAACTAAAGAAAAGAAAAAAAGCGCCTTTTCGGCGGCACTTGATGCGCGGCGACGCTGTGAAATAGGACAGTGGCGTGAAGTGTAGCGGGTTGCTGCTTCGCACCGACGCCGCTCATTTGCATAAAGTTAAACTAATTTCAACTCTCCGCGTCGCGCTGGACGCCGGCGTCGCGCTGCTCGCTGCCATCGCGGTGCCGGCCGCTCCTCGTCGGCAGCGCTCATTGAAAATGAAGGACTGCCGGCCGCTTTTGCTGCTCGTGTCGCTCGCGGTCGTGGATAACTCGTTCGCTCTGCCCGACTCCGGCTGGATCAGCTGGTTGTAGGGTTTGTGGCGTTATAACTGGTTGAAGGGGGTTTCGTCCGTTTTTTTAAATATTCATTTATCGGCCATTATAAATGCCGATACCGATAGTTTGGAAAATGCCTAATATCGGCCGATAATATCGGCCCGCCGATATATCGGTCGGGCTCTACTATAGACCCTATAGTATCTGTGGTATAAAGGCTGGGACGAATTTCGAATTATAAATATGTACACTTTATGTTGAAAGTATAGGCCGTCGCGATTCCCGATGTACAATGCATTACGTTAGCTCTCTGGCTCATAGCTGAGCGGACTAGAATACCTCCCATTGCCAAGTCGTATCTAAGGTCCGTCCTATTTACTGGAGGAGTGAACAACGTTTCCGTTGCATAAGAACCTTACGGGAGGGTAATGATTGTTCCAGGTATTAGTCAGACCCTCAGGCGTTACCAGGGAAACTAAATAATGGCTTGTGAAAAACTTTATATTTTGATTGTAAAACGCATGCAAATATTAATTAATGGTCTTAATTTCTTTTCTTTGGCAAGTGACCATGGTATAAGCGGGATAATGCCCTTCGAGGTGTCCATTAACATAAATTAATGGACTTTGCGGAAGCGGAGGACGGTTCACGCCTCCGCGTTGTCCATTAATTTCTGTTAATGGACACCTCGTCGGGCATTATCCCTTACATATATTAGGGCTGTAACGATATGTGTATTGAAACCGAAATTGCGATACTCAGAGCCATGAACCTGTCTCATGGTGTGAGAAGGCAGAATCGCGACACGCCCTTTCTAAAGCCTAATTTATACTCCTGGGTAAAGTGCTCTACGTCGGTTACGGAGAACCCTCTACGTCGCCGGAGAGCCTGTCGGAGAGCCTCTCCGTCGTCTCCGGCTGCATATCAAGCGACAACGGAGACGGCAAGGGCTGCGATTGGTCCTCTAAAAACATCATTTCCGGAATTACTTTTCCGGTTTGACTACTATCACAATGTAAACACTGGCAGCGCCAGTGGAAATTGCAATGCGTATCCGTATAACCATATAACTACACACAACTTTATTTAAAAGCAAGCAAATGGAAAACATGTTTGTTGGTATTTTGGTGTCCGGTGCGTGTGGATGTGCGGCTCCTTCGGTGGAGCGGTTCATGTTAATAGCGGAGTCCGGGAGGGTTCACCTTCACGGCGTAGTTACTAGGGATGTGTGACTATCGTCTTAAAAAATACAAAAGTGTTAGAAAGTTAGAAAGATATTAGATATTCAACTGATATTCACGCTCCAAATTAAAGCGATCAGACAAAGGGAACTAAAGCCGCGATCACCGGTATTAGTCTGTCTATATCAAATATGTCTAGCGGTGTCTACTTTACTGTGCAGCAGGGGGTACTTGATGCCAGAACATAGGGCTCGAGCATGGTTTGAATGACCTCATTTCCTCGTGGTGCCTCTTAATTCCTTAAATCCTTTACCTATTTTCATGTTGTGTAAACATGTGTGGTTTCTGGATGGGACTCCCTATATTATATATATATATATATATATATATATATATATATATATAGGGGTGTCAAATTATCGCGTTAATTGCGATCAATTAATTACAGTCATGTTTAGCATGTTATGTTTTTTAATCGCGTTAATCTAATTTTTAATCTCTAACTTTACTGTTTCTGTATGCGAGTTGCCTTTTTATAAAATCAGTTTTTATGCCATAATACCGTAATAATCCGTAATAATCAGGCTTAAATATCATTGTTACAAGCACACGCACGAAGCGGGCCACCTATTAATGGCATGGACCAAGCGGTTCTGGAACAGGAAGGAGACATGACACTCAAGAAAGTCGACTTATTGGCTTAGTCCAACTATGATTGGATTACTAAGATGCATGTATACACCTTAGTCGAGCTATATTGAATCGAATTGGCTTACTCATAGTCGAGTTAAGACCCCTAGATAATGCGATTCATAGTCGAGCTAAGCGTGCATGTAGCCAATCGAATTGGACTATGCGTTGATTTGCGTTCTGTGCATGCTCGAGATCTCTTCCCGGGGCCGTGAGCCGGAAGTAGAAGGAGACGATAGTCTTGTTGTTGTTGTCGCCGCCGTCGGATAAGGGATAACGACAAACGGCGATTTATTTAAAAAGGTGGCGCAGAAGATGGAGGAAGCCGGTGAATGTAGTTACCCACTATAAGAATTGTGTCCCGGCCGCGGGAGTGCGCATGGCATGCATTCATTAAAGGTGGAAGCACACGCTCTACGCTTCCATTTCACCCAAGGCTGAATTAAAAGTACATGTTTTTCTAAATGTGGGTCATCAACGAGGTTGTAAAGTAGTAACTTCGGGCACATCTGTCAAAATAAATGCTTTTTTTCTCCCGACGTGTTTACGATCTTTATTCATTCATTGCGCCGCGGCACAATGGAGCGTCAGAGAAATGATATATACCCGAAATGAACTGACAGCTGTCTGCTGAAACATCGCTTCCTCGAATGATTTTGTTGTTGCTGGTGACGTAAAGAGGTCAACCGGTGGCTCTATTACCACTAGTTGAAATGGGCACAGCGCCACCTATCGTACTGGGGCATTACACGCTTTGGCCAATGAATCGATTTACTCACCGCCATGTATACACGGACAATTGCAGTTGTCCAATTGAGGAGCATAATCGAGCTATGGCTTTAATCGAATTAAGCTGTGCATGTAAACGTACTGACTTTCAATAATCGTATTTAACCATATAACTGCACACAACTTTATTTAAAAGCAAGCAAATGGAAAACATGTTTGTTGGTATTTTGGTGTCCGGTGCGTGTGGATGTGTGGCTCCTTCATGTTATTAGCGGAGTCCGGGAGGGTTCACCTTCACGGGCGTAGTTACTAGGGATGTGCGACTATCGTCTTAAAAAAAGTGTTTTTTAAAGTTAGTAAGATATTAGATATTCAACCGATATTCACGCTCCGAATTACAGTGATCAGACACGGGGAACTAAAGCCGGGATCACCGGTATGAGTCCAGCCCAGGTGAATTGGTCAGTATTTCTGCAGCGATGAGTTAAATCAGGGTTTGTTGCAACCACAGATGTATTCGGTTTGCGATGCTCATGCCTTCTTATTTTTATGTTTTACTTTTTGCTGGACTAATGAAAATGTATTCGACTAAGCCTCCGTCGATCGACTAAGCCGACTATTCGACTATTAGGGGGCAGCCCTAGTTAACTTACAGCACTTTATATGGACCTGATGTTTTATTTTTATTTTCTAATTATTTGGAGATTGACAAAAGGTCGAAACTAAAGGTTGCAGGCTAGTCTCAAATTCCGTGGAATGTAAATGGCTAGGGCTGTTCAGTCTATTAAACAATAAATGACTTTATGAAGCCACGTTTTTTGTTATTCATCAATCTTTTGATCTGCCACAATAATGTAATGAATTTAAATGGAAATACCTCCAGCTGCGGGCTTTTCTCAGCAATTTTTAAGTGAGATTAAAAAGAGATTAATTCGATCAATTAATTACAGATCATAATGAATTAATCTCTCATTTTTTTAAATCTCTTGACAGCACATGTATACAGTATATATATATATATATACAGTATATATATATATATATATATATATATATATATATATATATATATATATATATATAAGTATATCTTGTTCAACAAACAAATGTTGCAGGTTAGTGAATGAAAAAAATACATTACACAAAATAATTTTGTGTTTATGTGCCTCTGCCACTGCTTGTTGTACATGCAAGTCTGAAATGTTTTGAGCGGGAATAAGACATGCCCATAATCCAATTAGGGACACTTGACTGGTAGAGAAAATTACCGGGGGACATTGTCCTTCACCCGTGAGCTGAACCCCCCTGCCACGTTGTCTCCCATCCCCTCCCCTGATATTATACTTGGACACAACATTAGTTCTTCTGCAGTGTCATCTGTGGCTATGCTAATTAGCCTCTCCCATTCCACCAAAAGTTGTGCCTGTAGATGAGACCACAGTCTTTACATCTTTTATTAATGCGAAAAAAAGTTCTGCCAAGAGGCAAAGGCCCACGATTTCACATGGTGAACAAAGAAACAAAACTCAATGAAAGAGAAACAATTGTTCTCTGTGAAGTGGGCCCACGTTCCACTAAAAGGTGTTCTTGAGGGTTTTCTTTTATGTTTCAGGGCCACTGCATAATCAGTGTATGAAAAAAACAAAGGAGCTCGTCAAAGCAGAAGGATGAATCTTTGTCATACAAAAAAAAGTAACAGAAATCTGACAGACGGACATTCAGGTCCAGAGAAAGGAATTTGATTCGTGGCTTGTTTCTTGTGGGGTTTTTTTCATCTTCGTCTGTCACACCTGTCTCGATGAGGCGCAGCAAACAAACCACAAGAAAAAATACCTAACACAGACACAGCACATGTAGAAAATCTAGAAAGTACCTCGACACCACTATCTGCATATCAAGGGAGTCAGAGACTTTGAGAAGTGAATAAAGATGGAGGAGACGTCATGAAGAAGAAAAGGAGAGCTGGAGAGTATGTCGCTCACTCTGCCACTCCTTCCTCATGCTCTCTGGCATGTCAGACACAAAGACCAATCCTTTCCCTCCCAGGGTCCAGCCAAGCGCACATAAGCGGATTGCAGCTCAGATACCAGTTGATTAGGCTGTGCTCTGTGAATGGAGCTGTGTTCTTACTCCCAACAGGATTTTCATGCCACTTGACTGGGGACATATGGGCTTTAGCCTTGCCCCAAGAGACCCCAACACCCCCCACCACCACATCTATATTATTTCGTGTTTGCAGCCTTTTTTCTTTTGAAATGGGGAAGCTAGGTGGGACATCCTACAATCTCATTCAATTGTAACTGGTTGTTTTTTCTTATCCTTTTTGTTGAAATTGGAATACCCTCATACCCTCAAATACCCTCAAAATACCCTCAGGCTCCCTTTATTCAGTACAAGTTCAGATACAATAATATCTAAGTAGTATGTATTTCATGATTGTACTTTATTAAATAACTGGTAAATGAACATGTTTAGTTCAAAAAGTAGTTTTAGAACTGTGCTGCAATACTGAGAAAAGCAAATACCAATGATACTGACTAATCCGAGACTGATCGTCAGTGCACAGGGCTGCTGGTTCAGACAATGAGTTGGATCTTGTTTGGGATAGTAGGACTGGTTTAGTAGCAGTGTTTGTAGCAAAATGTAATGTCGATTGTTGGCTGTCTAAAATGTTATGTTGTTGACTGCTGCTGCCTGCCTTGGCCAGGGCAGTCTTGAAAATATATTTTTATATCTCATTTTTTCCTGGTTAAATAAAGTTTGTTAATACATTGACATAATTGGTGTTCATTAATATAGCTTTGCTTTACTGATGCCCTGCGATAATGAATAATCTGCAAAACTACTTTAATTGACTCTGTTTGTGGGAGTAGGACACCTGTGGTTTTTCCAATATAGTATGCAAATACCAGAAAATATATTAACCTGAAATATAAGGAAAGGAAATATAAGGACAAAAAAAAGAAATATATGGAGAAAAAGCCCTGTGTATTGGGATATGTTCTCCCCAAGTCTCCACTGTTTGACTGGTATCTTCTTCCTCCATCACCGATGATGAAGACTTGAAGCACAGGTGTTCATGGTGGGGACAGTGACAACTAATTTCCACAAAGTAGTGAATTGTCCTTCCATAAATATCCGTTTTCTTGCTTGTTCATTTGTGGGGTTGCTATAGCTCCAGTCACTTTCACCTTCCACTCGTCACGATACAGGGCTATACATATACCTGCACTGCAATCTGCAGAGTGGCACATCAGCCAGCACTGCACTGTGCTCTGCAAACAAACCCCCGTAGACACCCACCAACCAACGACCCTACACACACACACTGTCAGACATATAGTCTATAGTAATAGATAGAGACAAGCATACACACTCAGGTATCATTGAACACACATGCTCCCACTCAAATTAAGGTGACAGGATCTGTACGGGGAGTCAGAATGCGAACGTGTGCACACACCCACACACGCCGACTGACATACTATACATGACATACAGCTGCCGACTTGCCTACAAACACCAAGCCTGACCTGCCAAGACCTTTTCAAATCACACACTTCTGTGTGTGTGTGTGTGACAGGTACAGTCTGTCTATCGAGTTAGTGTGCAAAGTGCTCTCTGACACTACTCTGCTGTGCTCACGCCCAGCTTTGTTTGTGACCCCTACCCCCCCCCCCCCCCCCACACACACACACACACACACACACACCCACACTACCAGCTCACTACATGTGCCCTGTCTCCCCACCCACCCACTCAGTTCAGCTCCCCTTGTTTCCCAGCCGATGAGGCATCACAGCCCAGCATGTCAGACTCCAGTGAGGAGCTGGCCGGCACCGGCCTGGCGCTGTGCTATTCCAGCCTTTCACACCCTCCTTCCTTCTGGCTAGAGGTACTCTTCTCACACACAAACCCACACACACATACTGGGACACACACGTGAACATGTGTGTGTGTAGCACTGGTATCACACCACTTACTGCGCCACTGGACCAGTTCTAGACTCTAAGCAAAAATAATTACACCAGAGACCATAGCTTTAAATGTAGAGGCCGGCATTTTATGTAAACATATGAAAACAGTACACAAAACACAATATAATACCCTGCAGGTCTTAATACTGAGGTAAGTATGGTAAAAAGGTAAGAAAAAAAAAAGTATTGTACTCTCTTCTATTTTTCTTCTCTTCAACCTAGGTTAGGTTATCAACTATTTTTATTAATTTCGACCGGTCTTTTTAATAATTATTAACAGGTAAGTTTCACCTTTTATTTTCCTGAGTTAATTCTATTAACTATTTCTCTTTTACAGGTAAAATAATATCAATTTCAAAATCAAATCAAAGTGGACCACACATTCAAAAGCATGAACAAAATATACCAATAAAAGTATGACACTTCCAATCAGTTGTTCAACTGTGTTCAGTTTGATTCAGTTCAATAATGAAAAATAATTATCAGTTCCCAGTTCAGTTCAAACATATCCCGATACTCCTACCACTCTGGCAGCGAGTCACCACACGCAGAGGATTTCTTCTCTAATGCGATGGAGAAGATGAGGTGAAGGTCTGGGTCTGGCTCGCCATCTTGTTTCCCGCCTGTGTGTGCATGCCCGCACACTGCAGACCAATCCTAGCTCCGACCGAGCTTCCAACCAAGCAAAAAAACCAGACCAAAACCGGTGTAGCTTAGTTTTGATCTTTTCCTCATCGATTCCTGACCAGGTAAGTATTTTTTAATAAGTTCTGAATTAGCTATTTCACTTTTTTTTCTGTTTGATTTGATCACTTGATCACTGCTCATTCTCCGATCTCTCCTCTGCTCTCTCCCTCGGTCTCTGCTCCTGCAGCGTCACGCAGGTGCTGCGACTAGTCTCTTAAAGTTACATGAATTTATATAGGCATACTTTTAATCTTCCAACATTAAATGATTGATTTGATTGAAATTATTATACATTTTCAATCAACTATTGAACTAACATCATATTAATCAATTCCAACTTTTTAAACATTCATGACAAAACACATGCACACACACACACACACACACATACACACACATGCACGCAGGCACACATGCAAACATATTCATATTTGCACTGCACTTATAACAAAACATCTTATATCATTTTGGTATTTTGGACAATGCTGTTTTCTTTGTTTTACTAAAAGGGGAGTGTTGGGGAAACCTGGAGCTCTGGGCCACTGCCACAACATTCGCTTGGAAAAAGATAACCTATCAGTTATAGGGTGACCAGATGAGATTGGCTGAAATTCGGGACTTTTTTGTTGTTGTTGGGGGGGGGGGGGGGGGGGGTGTAGGCAGTGACGGACTGGTAACAAAGTTCGGCAAGTTCGGTTCAATTTTCTCCTGGACTGGCCCACCACAGGGGGGGGGGGGGTTGCGCGATTGTCGACGGGGGGGGCTGCCGTCGGCGTCGGGGATTGCATGCAGTCGACTCAACCTCTCTACGGACGGAGTATGGATGGACAGTTTTTAATGTTTATCAGAAAATAACTACTCAGTATTCTGCTTGAGTATCATTTTCGGGACAATTAGGGCTGGATTCGGGATTCGGGACTGTTATGTTAGGAAAGGGTTAAAGAAGTAGACAGAGACGGAGCTGCAATCAACGTGTTTACTCTTGAACCGACAGTCATCCGTGTACCCCCTAAACGGGTCCATGCAACAACCTACATATAGTTCCGCTATATTCTTTACACAACATCTCCCCCTTAAGTAAGAAGTCCCTCCAATAACAAACAGGGTTCACTGTTAACACTCGGACAGTTATCTCAACATATATAACTATATATTACCTAAAGCTTAATATTGTAGGTTCCTTAGTAACACTCTTGTAAGGTATCACATAAAGCACAAAGCTGTAAACGTAAACAGAGAACTTAAACCCTCTTACAGGTATCACATAAAGCATAGAGCTGTAACCATAAACAGAGAACTTAATCTAAAAAGTGCACAACTTTCCACTGTTTCCCTTTTTTTTTTTTTTTTTCTTTCCCCAGCCCATACCACAGTCCAACAGTCCTTAGAGATCCAGACGCCCCGGCGGGCGTGAGACACGACCTGAAGAGGTCACATATGTGTTATTTGCCTCTGTATGTGTGTGGCTCTTTGATTCCCTAGTAGTGTCAGTGGGTGTGTCTGTGTTACCTAGGTTTTGGCCATTATCAGGTGTTTCGTCTGTGTCTGGTGTTGTCTGGGGCTGTGTATTTTGTACTGGGCGCAAGTGGGTGCGATTACGCCTGAGCTGTCCTTCATCAGTGTGAATGAGGTAGGACCTAGGTGTTACCGCCTTCTGAATGATAGTGCCCTGCTTCCTCTCTCTTGTCAGCCACACGTCCTGACCTGGCTGCAGCTGTGGCAGGGAGCGAACTCTGTGACGCAAGTTGTAACGGTGTTGTTGATCCTCCTTCGCCTGCTTTTCAGACCTTCTGAAGCCCTTGATGTTCGGCCACCGAGGACGGAGCGTTGCTGGATATTGTGGTATGTCGGAGCGAATTTGTCTTCCCATAAGAAGTTGTGCTGGGGAGTAGCCACTCTCCAACGGTGTAGCCCGATATGTCTGTAGCGCTTTTGCCTTGTCACCTCCTCCTTTCCACAATCCTTTAACTGTGGCCACCGCCCGCTCTGCCTCTCCGTTTGCCTGGGGGTATCTGGGGCTACTTGTGACATGAGTAAACCCATACTCCATGGCAAAGGACTCGAACAGTGAACAACTGTATTGCGGCCCATTGTCAGAAACGACAGTCTCTGGTGTTCCATGGCGACCAAAAACATCCTTGAGGGCAGCTACAACAGTCACAGCTGAAGCTACCTTGAGACGGGCTACCTCTATGTACCGTGAAAAATAGTCCACTACAAGAAGATATGTCTCATTTTCCCAGAAAAACAAGTCTGAGCCGACTCATTTCCAGGGTCCATCTTGCACAGGTGTGGTCAGCAACGGTTCTCGCTGTTCTGCCCTATGCTGTGAGCACGTGCTGCAGTTTTCCACCATCTGACTGATTTGGACAGATAGTCCTGGCCACCAGACTGACTGGCGGGCCCTCGCTCTGCATTTTACGATCCCTTGGTGCCCACAGTGGAGATTATGAAGAATCTCCCGTCTCATGTCACGTGGGATCACAATCCTTTGCCCTCTGAGAAGTAGCTGTCCAGTCAGTGTGATGTTACCCTTTTCAGCCTCAGTCTAAATCTCAGCACTCTCGGGGGAAGTTCGTCGAGAGCCTTGGTGCTTAGCAATGGCACTAGTGGCTTGTGGTCTGTCTCTAATCTGAATTTCAGTCCGATGAGATAGGAGGACAGACGCTCACATGCCCACGTAGCTGCCAGCGCTTCTTTCTCTATTTGTGCATAGTGTTTTTCAGTATCAGACATACCTCTCGAGATGAACACAATGGGTCTCCATGTTCCATCTGGCTGCTGTTGAGTTAGGACCCCCCCTAGTCCAAACGATGAGGCGTCCGCCGACACACACGTTTCAGCTGTCGGTGAGTATGCAGCCAACACCTGTGTGGAACTCAGTTCTGCTTTGAGCCTTTGAAAGGCCTCCTTCTGTGGCTCTTCCCAACACCACTCGTTCTTTCCACATAGCAGATCTTTGATCGGGCGTGTGTAGGATGCAAGATGGGGCAAAAACTTACTGAGGTAATTGGCCATTCCCATCACTCTCTTCACCCCTTCGATATCAGTTGGTGCAGGCATCTCTTGTATTGCTTTAATCTTCCCTGGGTCAGGTGTCACACCGTCCACAGTGACACAATGGCCCAGAAACATCATGCTGTCTTTTGCAAACTCACATTTTTCCCCATTTAGCGTCAGTCCCTCTTCCTTGAGTTTTCTTAGGACCTGACGCAGTCTCTCATTGTGCTGGGTCTCGTTCTCGCCATACACAAGTATGTCATCTGCGTGACACACTGCACCTGCGCATCCTTCCAGCATCTGAAACATGCGACGCTGAAAGTGTTCGGGCGCCAAACTGATTCCAAACGGTAGCCTATTGAACGCATACCGCCCGAACGGGGTAATGAAAGTCGTCAGCAGCTTGCTTTCATCTGACAATGGGATCTTCCAGAAGCCCGACGTGGCATCCAGCTTTGAGAAGACTTTCGCCCCAGCGAGCATTCCCAGAGTATGATCCACGGCTGGGAGAATGTGTCTCTCTCTCAGAACCCACTTATTTAAGTGTGTTAAGTCCACGCACAGCCGTATTTTTCCACTGGGCTTGGGTACGACGACAAGGCCAGCACACCATGGTGTAGGTTGTGTCACTTTGGAAACCACCCCATGCTTTGCATACGGTCAAGCTCTGTTCTCACCTTATCACGCAGTGGGAGAGGCACACGCCGTGGAGAAGACAGGGCGTATGGGACAGCATCCGGCTCCAATGCAATCGTGTAGGGCTCCTTTAATTTTCCCAGACCCGAGAATACAGTGGGGAACTGAGCTTTGAAATCCTCCTGTTGCACTTCCACTGTATGGACACGCTTCACTAGCTTGAGAGCCATAATCGCTGGGAGACCTAAAAGAGGCTTTGTCAGTTCCTCAACAACATACACTTGTTGTTTAGTTGCTTTCTCTTTACTGGTCAGGTACCCTTCAAAACATCCTTTAACGTCCAGTCGGTGATGCCCTGGTCCATACAACACCTTACTCGGCTGCCTGAGTGTTCCATGTATTTTACTGGAATAAGTGCTGCTCGGAATTGCAGTAACTGCAGCTCCTGTATCTAGTTTGAATGCAGTCTCCTCACCGTTCAGCTGCAGCACTCCCAACCATTCTTCCTCTTCACCCGAGCGCACTTCTCCCAAAAACGCAAACTCCTCGTCTTCCGAACTAGCGTGCCCCTGTGTAATGTCATGCTGACCTGCATTTTTTAGCGAAATGTCCTTTTTTATGGCACTTCCTACATTCCTCATTACGGGCAGGGCAGTCTTTCCAGAGGTGCCTCTTGGCATAGCCACAGTTGCCACATTCTGTGGGCTGGCTATCCGCTGTGTCATGAAATCCTTTATGCCCTTTTATGTGTTTTTTGTGTATCGCTTCAACATGCCCTGCTGAAGACTCTGCCCCTCTCAGCACGGGCTGTTGCTTTTTTACTGCTGCACTTTGTCTGACTTTTGTCATTGCCTTAGCTAATGTCAGTTCTGCGTCTAGCTGTAGACTCTCCGATAGCTTAGCATCTAGTATGCCGACCACTATTCGATCCCTTATCAGCTCTTCCCTCAGAGCCCGGAACTGACAATGTTCTGCAAGCGTGTGCACCGCTGTGATAAAAGATTCCACGCTCTCACCCGGCTGTTGACTTCGGCGATTAAAGCATGCCCGTTCATAGATCACGTTCCTCTTGCTGACGCAGTGCTTTTCAAACGCATCAATCACCGACTCGTACGACTTCTTGTCGGTATCAGACAGAGGTAAAACACTGAGGATGTCTTCTGCATCGTCACCCGCTGCATACATAAAAGCGTTCACCTGGAATTCCTCTGACTGTCTGTCCAGCCCTGATGCAATTCTGTAGCGTTCGAACCGCTTCATCCATTTCGGCCAGTCGAATTGTATTGGAGAAGTCGAATTTATTGGGCGGAATTAGCTGTGGTGCTAACTGTTGCTGCTGTCGGTCTTGCATCTTGTGTCTTTTTTTTTTTTTTTTTTTTCTTCCCCGTATTTCCTTTCCTTTTCTTATCGCATTCCGTGTTATTGTCGTTCTACAATCCCACCGCTGTCACCATGTTATGTTAGGAAAGGGTTAAAGAAGTAGACAGAGACGGAGCTGCAATCAACGTGTTTACTCTTGAACCGACAGTCATCCGTGTACCCCCTAAACGGGTCCGTGCAACAACCTACATATAGTTCCGCTATATTCTTTACACAACAGGGACAAATGCTTAGATTTCGGGACTGTCCCGAATTTCTCAGGACGTCTGGTCACCCTAATCAGTTAACCTTTGCAGTTAGTTACAAGTAAGTCATTTTGTCCTGAAAACGTAGGGTGGTGCGTAGAATACACATAGATAATGATCTGGACACAGTTATAATTACTTTTTCCGATTTTACAGATGTTTTTTTCATTGTCTGAATAGTGCTTATGTTTGTGTGTTTTTGTGTGGTATGTTTGTAAAGGATAAGCAATGTGTGTAATTTGCTTGCATTTACAGACCGTGTCCCCCTGGCAATGAATGAAAGGTCAAGGTTTTCCAAGGCTTTAAAATAAATGTGTTCAAGCCACACATTTTCAGCCAAAAATGCTGTCAAAACACAACTGCAACCTTCACAGCTCTCTGCATTAAGCAGGGAATAAATTGAAATAGGCTCAGGAAAGTTTTAAATAGTAGTTAATAGTTAAAATAGTGAAACCGCTGCATTAAATACATGGGAGTACAGTTATTTAGTCACAATATAATGATGGAATGACTAATGCAGACAGTAGATTTTTAAATACACACATACATGTGTGTATTTACTCTCTCTCTCTCTCTCTCTCTCTCTCTCTATCTCTTTTTTGTCTTAATGAGCATTCTAACTGCTATATACAGTATGTCTAGGTGTTAAAATAAACATGGTTGCCTCAGTCTCATTATATCACATCGATGGCAGACAAATTAGCTAAACTGATCCGTTCCTGTACTCTGTATCACAGTATATGATAATTGTACATGTACATGTTGTACATCATAGACCATAATTAGCCAAGCCTTCTGTTAAAATAAACAATGTTAGTGCAGTATCATATGTTTCAAAGGTAGAGATGGTTCCAGACCATTAGGTGGAAAGTACGGTGTTTTTTGATTTCGCCGGGTGCATTCATTTTATTCACATGTTGTCTGGCTGTCGGAATCAAAACAAAACACTACACCTGTTCCTCGCTCGACCAATCAGTGATTACGTGACATGAACCTCTGCAGAGGAGGGTGACACATTGCTAACCTCTGCACATCTTTGCGTACGCGTAGGTCATTGACAGTGTACAGTCTACGGAGTAGCGACGTGGATCTTCGAGGATATTCGCATACATGCAGGACGCAGAAGTGTGATTTGGCCTGAACCCAGCCCGAGACACTTCCAGTGGACCTAGTCTAGGAGATGATTGGACCAGATGAGTGGACGCTGGATTTCTATTGGCTTACTATTTATCAAAAAATGCGTTCAGGCATATGTAAAGGTCAATGCCACGTAGACAGATAAAGATAGATGGAGATAGATAGGTAGATGGATAGATAGATATAGAATCTATATCTATCTAGATAGAAAAATAGAGAGTGAGAGAGAGAGAAAGAGAGAGAGAGGAGAGAGACATATCCTTTTCCCACCAAAAGTAGCGCATACATGCAGGATTTTTAAAAACCCGCTAAAAAAGGCGTTTTCTCTGGTGTGTCTGTCATGTTCAATGTCATGAACGTGCCGGAAAACAGGGTTAGTAAACAATAGAAAGCAGCATGGAGGCCAGTGAAAGTGTTACGGTGGTTACTTCTCCATATCTGTTAATTAGTTTCTTTCCAACTCGGGGCCGACTAATCTTGCACCATATGAAGAACAAAATCGCTGTTGCATGTTGTTCCTATCTATTTAAGTGCCAACGTCCAGAACTTCAATGCACGTCATAGCATTGCGCCAGGAAAGGGGCCAAAATTAGTGTCCACCTGGGTGTCATGTTTCCATCACTGACGATCAGAGCTGGAGCCTATAAATACCCGTGACTACTGCAGAGTCATTTGTCCTGGAAATTAATGCCGATTGTAACCTTTTCCACTTAAGACAATAGCTAGATGTAAGTGGGTGATAGTGGGTTTTTTGTCCAGTGGGAAAGGGGCTAGAGAGAGGGAGAGAGACTTAACATAACTACTATCCTCACAGTTCAATGCCTCTGCTTGGTAACTCACACCGCCAGGCCCAGCAAGTATCATTGGAATTATTCTCAGCTCCTTGTCGTGTCGTAATTTACTTAATTGAATCCCCAATTTACTCCACCAACCAAGATATGTGGTGGACCCCTATCTCATGAATATTTATACACGGCCCCCAACGGTCCCATGGTTTGGTGCGAATGAAGCAACACGCTCACCACAGACGAGTCCGTGTGATTGGTCTCTCGTGGAGAAGAAAGTGACAGAGTGATCAGGGATGGATGGATACATTGGGGGTGTAGTGGGTGATGAATAGGGGGCGCTGAGGAGTACTGGAGGAAGGGGATGAAGGAGAGGAGTAGAAGGGGGAGGGGGTTGGTACAAAGGGAGCCAGCATTAGGCTCTGATCCACTGTGACAGAGTCTGTCTGCAGGCAAGGCCACGGTACCCCAGAGAACCCCATCTGCCACGATGACTGCTACTGGAGAACTGTGGCCGGCATATCGCACTAATGAGTGAAAGAGTGTGTAGAGCGAGAGGGGAAAGAAAGAAAGAAAGAAAGAAAGAAAGAAAGAAAGAAAGAAAGAAAGAAAGAAAGAATGCTCTGTAAGTCTGTGTGCGTATATGTGATTTAAGATTTTTTTTTAAAAAGATTAACTGTGTGTGTGTGTGTTCCCATCCCTCAGGGTAGACAGGACGAGAACAGACACCAGTCTACGGCTGGAATAACCAGGGATGACTTGAAGGTCACGGCTGCTGTTCTAGCCACCCCAGTGGCTCTGTTTCAGTGTTGCTCTAGAAGTGATTAGGCTTGATAATGCCACGGTGTGTGGAGGAGGCTCGACAGGAACATCCCTTTAATTAACTGATGACTGTAGAAAGCCACCGTGTTGCGGTTTTGAATGCGTTTGCGTTTCAATGTCGTTTTTAGCTTTAAACATCCCAATTATTTTTAGTACAAAGTGTGTGTGTGTGGTGGGGGAGGGAGGGGGGTTGGTGGGGATTTTAGGGGGGGGGGTCAGTTTGTATGTTTGTGAGTGTTTCTCTCAGACCGAGCGCCATCATGGCCATTTTGTGTGTGTCAGCTCGGCTATGCTCTGCTATGCTACGATAAACAGCGTTTTTTTGTGCTTACACAGTATCTAATCACACGACTGCCAATCCATTGGTGACACCTTCTGGACACACACACACACACACACACACACACACACAGGTGCACATATGCACACACAAACACACACACACACACACACACACACATTCCATAGCTAATCCACCCTAACGGACCAGAAATGCCAGTCCATTCACCCCGCATACAGTAGCCTGACCTTTAACTTTTATCCTTCTGCAAGAGGGTCAGCAAAAAAAAAGTGAAAATAGTGTGGTGTTGCACACACGAATTACCTCCAAAATACACACAACATTAGCACGGCCTGCTTGCTGGTGTTCCACTGGTGGAAATATTATGATTCATGAAGTTCCTAGCTATTACAAACGAAAGCTGCCTGCCATCAATCTTAACATTTTATCTGCAAGTACAAACCCCGCTGTAACGGGCACTCTGTTCACTTCTACCAGTAGAAGACTCCTGCAGACTCCATTCCCACGAGTCAAATCGTGTCCTGTGTGCAATTTCAGACTTGGATCAAGGTGTGAGCTGTTGTATATCTTTCACGGTACACAACACACAAATGCACACATTTCCTCATACCAAGCCTTCTTTTTTTCTGGGTACTTCCCATATAAATATGCAAATCAACTAATGAGAACATCGTAAAGTAACGGGGCAAGGTGTGAAGCGAGCAGAATGGAAATGAGGTGGAGGAGGAGAAGGAAGTTTGAGCATCATCAATAACCACTTGTCTTGTCTCCTTTATGGACAGCAGGGCGAGTGAGGCTGCAAATTACAAACACACACACACATACAAGCAAACACAAGCATCTACATAACCTATCCACACTAACATGCGAGCACGTGCACACACACACACACATACACAGCCCAATGCGTAGATGCATGGGTCTTAAATGCACATGCATACACTTAAATGCACATTCCACACACACACACATACACAAACACACATACCGTGCATGAATGCATACACTTAATAAACATGACACACAAATAAACACTGACACACGTGCATAGATGCATACACTTGATGCAGGTAACACACATACAAACATACATAATACAAACATAAGCGTTGTTATTGCATTGTTGCATCATTATTGTAACATATTACTTGCTCACCCATATTAGGAAGAGGAAGCACACGAGTGATCCCAATGACACAACAACGACAGCAGATGCAGATGTCGTTCCTAATCCAGTGCATGTAACCAAAACACAATAAAAAACAATAATGATAATAAACAAATGATATTAAAAAAGAGAGCCTGCAGGGACTAAATCCTGGTGATACTTATGCCCTGCACAGCTTATCACTTTTCCATTTGTTCGCTCGGAGAGAATGAGATTTATTTTTTTGTTATTAAAATAAACAGAGCAAACTAAAAAAGAGTGCTACAGGGATTTACAGCATGGAAGAAGATAGTAGGGGGGAGATGGATAAAAGAGGGGGCAACGGATTGAAGCCATATCAAAAAACAAATATAGATTATAATGAGCTTTTATAAAGTGCATATATATATATATATATACACACACATGTATAAATAATATGTGAGAGGTCACAGGTCAATCAGAAACAGATCAGATCAAATCTTTGAAAATGGAGAACCGTGCACCGTATACGGCGTGTGTGTGTGTGTGTATGTATGCGTGTGTGTGTGTACATGTAAAGTGGCTACCGCTTGACGCCAGCTAATTCTTATATCCAAAGAGGGGTAGAGTGAGGCGCTTGTCTGCTCTCATAGGCAGTCACTCAGGCGATCCCTAAAGAGAAAAGCTCAGACACAATAACTAATGAAGAGCAGAGGAATGGTTTTTGCACAACGAAAATCGAAAGCAAATGGAGTGAAGTAAGGAAATCCCCATCCAATTGTGAGGACTCCCTGTCCTGTGTTTGTATGTGTGTGTGTGTGTGATAGGCCTACTGTTTTTAACAACTACCTGGCGTGCTAAAAAAAGCTAACTGATTTAGGTGACCTCATCAGGGCTGCTTGATATTTACGCTGCCATAAATCTGTTAACAGTTTTATCGGCTTCTAGTTTAATTTCAATACTTTATACGCGTCGGAGTCAGTTGCAGCAGATGTCGACTAAACAAACAGCCGCTGTGTGCATGTGTAACTGGGCTGTTCCTAATCCTAATATATTAGCCATGTTATTCTTAAGGCTAGCATCTCATTCACCATACCTCTGCTCATTCTACATGACAGCACACCGCACAGCGCTAAATAGATTTTGCAATTGCTGATAAATACATGAATTGCATGACAACAAATGATGTATTGAACTTTTTCTCTCTTTCACTCATGTTGTTTCGTTTTTTTTTTATTTAACCCAACACTAGGGAAAGTCCCACAAGTGGACCACAAATACTGGGAATTATTTCAGAAATTCCGATAATTATTCTAAGCGTGTGTGTGTGTGTGTGTGTGTGTGTGGGGGGGGGGGGGGGGGGGGGGTAGAGAAAATAATTATTATTTTATTATTACGTCCCAATGTCTTGACAGTTGTACTTTTAGTGAAACATGCGGTTTTGCTGATAATAAGATTACATACATACACCAACCATGCAGCATTAATTGTGTATCATATCATCATATCATCATATCATATCATCATTACTTCTGTGCAAAGTAATGATCGAGGTCTAAAGGGGTCTAATTCATTGGCACCCAGCAGTTTGCAGAGAAGAGTGTTTCCAGTGGTCCCAGGGCTTGTCAAGTCTCTTTCCACAACAGCTCCGCTCTTCCCATTTCCTGCCTTATACCACCACCTCATTTGCAACATTTGCAGGCACAGAAATAAGCATTATTATTCTTTGGGGGGAAATTAGCAGTTAAGAATATATAATAATATTGCATATTGACAGTGTTGGACTAGCAGGCCCTGGTCCGTGAGCTTCTCTGTGATTAGTTTGTCCAAACTCTTTTAACATTGATATCTCCTCCTTCCCTTTCATCTCTCTTCAGCGATCAATGATAACCAGATTGAGACCCTCTGTACCAAGTTGGATGTTTGCACGTGCCTGCAACCTGATACGTGTAGACAGGCGATCACACACACACACACACTCATACGCACGCACACAGGCAAGAACACACACACATACACAGGGAAACACATGCACGAACAAACACACACATGAATACATGCACACAGACAAGAACACACACAAGCACGCACATAGGCAACAACACACACACAAACACAAATACAGACACACACACACAAACAGACACACACACAAACACACACACATACACACATTGCACTTCTGAGGCCCCTCACTTATCGGCACCATTTTCCACTCTTCCTTGTTTTCTTTTGCGATTGTTTACCAGGAAACAAAGACAGTGGCCTCTGGGGAGCCGGATGGAAAGCAAACCACTTTTCACAGCACTCAATTATCCACAAAAGTGTCTCTTTTCATTTTATCTCTTAGCCCTTCAAAAAGTGAAATTGCACCAATTGTTTCTGTGCATTATTTTTTTCTCTCCATGTCAGTCTCGGCACAGCGAGAGAGAATCCCAATTGAATCTGCCTTTTTTTGCTATTCACTTAACTGCTCCCTGGTGGAATAAACACAGGTTCCTTGTGAGTTCAGTTGGGTTTGTGCCAAGAACTGAACGGTCCAGCTGGGTGGAATGCTATTAGTTTGTCCACAGGCAGTAGCCTACAGAGTGGAGAGAAGTGATGCTGATAGTATTCAGGTGGTCGGGAGAGCAGTGGGGGGGGGGAGGAAAGGCCATGATTTCAGACACATTGGGTCAGATTCTTGGACCCTGGCTTCCTGGAAGCCTTGACGGAGATCGAAAGTCCATGTAGGTGTTTTCTGGGTAACGTTTTTTGCTTGAAAACACATTCAGCCTGGTGTATAATGGGAGTTAAAGATAAGGAAACAATGGAAACCTGACCCTGGTTGCCAATGCAAACTATTTATACACACAAACACACACACACAATCTTTTCAGTTGTTGAGTTTTTTTCCCCGCTGAGGTTAACTTAGGATCCGTGAATGAATAATGGCGGGAACCCTCTGGCATACTGTAAGATAACAGACCGTAAGCACGAAGCAATCCAAGGGACAATACTTTGAAAGAGTAATGTGGCTGCCCAAGGAGTTATGATCACTTTCATATCGCCAAGGATTGCCTCCATAATTCTCCCTGCAAAGCGACACATTTGAAATAATTACCATTGAGCGACAACCTTGTAAAGATTCTCGTTGTGCACCATACAAATTGCTCGTATATAATGTCCGATTGATTCCATGTCGCCTTCCAATTCTATAATTACTAGGATATTCGGGATTGCTAGTCATTTTATGTTTTTTTCTTCTATTACAGCTATGCAGTCCTGACTACTGCATTTCACCCACCCACCGTTTCTCGTCTGCTCCACACCATCAACCCACCTCATCAATCAGTACGGGATCAATAAGGATATGATTATGTTTGAGCAATGCGAGTGTTAATCACAGAGACCTCCGTCTCTCAGCCCTGCTGGGTTTCAGCGATAACCGCTCCCAGGCAGACAGCAGAGCTGGAGCAGCGGCTGCCATCTTGAGAACAGCCATTTATAATGCATTTCCTATATCAAATATCTTCCAAGCAGGGGTCGCGTTAACCGAATATTTTCCGTAATTGATCGTTTTTTTAAAACGGTGACGGAAAAATCTGAGGGCCGTCCGTCATTTTGACAGATTGCAATTCACACCCTGACCACTTGGTGGCGATGAGCATATTAATTGGCCCTTGCAGAAGAAGAAAAGTAGAAAAGAAGAAAAATGTCACGGCAGTTGAGTGTTGAAACCATAGACATAATATACATAGACGCCTCATAGACTGACGCTGCCTGTTGGAGCTGATGTATCAGCTCGGCCGCCATTTTGGATGGGTCCCCAGTGCGCCCCCAGTGCATTCATTTCTACTGAGGAAGGTGTATCCCCAACTACAATAATCATAACTCCCCGAATTTTTACCGGATTTTTGGTTTGTTACAAACGGCAGAGATTTAGTTATGATACAGGACGCTAAAATAAAGTAAAAATGTTTTTTTTTTAAAAAACCTAAATTATTGTTCAATCTTACTTGTGAAAGGTAATCCCACGCGATCTGGTGTCAATACTGCCGGTTATTGCAACCGTAAGCTGCACAAAATACTGGCGTAGCTTGCTCTCCGTTGACTCCTATGCTAGACTAGAGTGAGGAGACCCAACCAATATGGCGGCGACGCTGGATTACGTTCCAGCACGTCATGAGGCGTCTACATATATTATGTCTATGGTTGAAACATTTGAAACAACAAACCCACTTGAAACATTTGATTACGCGCAAGCAGGCACGCGATTCAAGTCCATGCGGACCAGGAGGAAGGTGGACCTAGAAGCCCCACGTCACGCGAATTATCTGCGATCGCGCCGCCTTGAAAACTCGTCCACCTGGCGGCGTGTTGACTAGTGGATCAACTAGCTCCCGCGTGTTGACTTAGTGGATCAACTAGCTCCCGTGTGTTGACTAATGGATCAACTAGCTCCCGTGTGTTGACTAGTGGATCAACTAGCTCCCGTGTGTTGACTAGTGGATCAACTAGCTCCCGTGTGTTGACTAGTGGATCAACTAGCTCCCGCCCGCATTGTGGTGATGAATCACCGTCAAGCCCCACTATACGCGAATCGCCTGACGGCTGATATTCTTACATATTCTTCTGCTTGATGTGTGTATCCACGGTGTGGAGTATTTGTTCAACTTGTTTGGACTGAATATTAATTAAAAATGAATTAAAATTAAATGCTATTGAACATGTCATTATTATCATTTAAAAAATTTAAGTGACCGGTAAAAATAGATTATGATGGGATTTTTATGACCCTGTCAGTCAAAATGACGGCCAACGAAAAAGACTAGCGCAACCTCTGCTTCCAAGGTAAAAAAAAACCCTCAGTGGTTATCACTGCTGCCTCACAACCAGAAGGTTGTGGGTTCGAGGCCGACCACTGCCACCGGGAGGCCTTTCCACTTTCTGTGTGGCGTTTACATGTTCTCCCCGTTTCCTCCGGGTGCTCCGGTTTCCTCCCACACCACAAAACATGAAACATAACACTCCAGCACTGCCCATAATCAGGGCACTAGCAACTGGAGTTGGTTCCCAGGTGCTACACTGTGTGGCAGCCCACTGCTCCTAGCAGGTTAGCATGGGACAAATGCAGAGACTGAATTTCCCCACTGGGATTAATAAAGTAGATCTTCTTTTTAAACTAAAGCCCAAAGCACACAGAGTGTGTATTTTGGTTCATATTTGTAGCGTTACCCAAAAAATAGATGGAGCAAAGCACACAGCACACTTTGTAAAGGACTCAAGTGTATTTTGGATGTGGATAAAAATGTACAGTAGCATTTCTATATCTGTAAAAAAAAAATGTTCCCCTATCATATTTCCTTAGGGATTTTTGGCCCTGTATCATTAAGATTATTATTATGATTATTATGATTATTATTGGTGATGCTGGTGATGGCGTAGGAAGGGAGGGGGGATTCAACCCTGTTAACACTCCCATAGAATAACACCTTTAGTAAAAGAAAAAGAAAAAAACACAAGAGCCAACCAACAGCAAAGCGTTGGCTGGGTGAAGGTTGATGTGTGCTGGTGACAGCTCAGATGGTCTCGTCGTTAGACATCTCTGATTGGCATAATGAGGTTAGCGCCGCGCCGTAACAGAGAAGGTTATCAGCAGGAATTAGCATCATGTCAACACCGTAATGATCAGTGGTGCCAACCTGCTTTGGAATCAAGATATGGGAGGAGGTGTGTGTGTGTGTGTGTGTGTGTAAATGTATATATATATATATATATATATATATATATATATATATATATATATATATATATATATATATATATATATGAGCGAGAGTCTGTGTGTGTGTGTGTGTATATGTATATATATATATATACACACTCTGAGTGAGAGTGTGTGTGTTGTGTGTGTGTGTGTGTGTGTGTGTGTGTGTGTGTGTGTTTGTGGGTGTGGAGTAGAGAAGTAGCAGCTAATAGTCCTTGGTCAGGTGCACCTGGTTAGTCAGAATTTGAAGCGCAAACTGCATGAAGCTATCATTAGTGATATTATTTCTGAGAAAGTCCAATCTGTGTAAGCGTGAGTGTGTGTGTGTGTGTGTGTGTGTGTGTGTGTGTGTGTGTGTGTGGGGGGGGGGGGGGGGGGGGGGGGTAGAGAGAAAAATAGTAGCAGCAGTGGCAGACAGATTTGAGGTGACAAGGCACTCTCAAAGACCCTGTCATTGGGGCTGAGATGTGAAGAAGCCTTTACCAATGTATATATATATATATATATATATATATATATATAGAGAGAGAGAGAGAGAGAGAGAGAGAGAGAGAGAGAGAGAGTATGGTCTTTTAAAAGCTTGTCATTTTTGACAAATGACAAGCAAATTTCTAAATTAGCTATCTATTTACGGCGATAACTTGAATATTCACGGCACTGATTAGTTGTTAAGTCATTATGACTTAACGGTGACACATTTGTTAACATTTACGAAGTAGGCCATCAAGAAAACATTTTTTAAAGTGTATTTTGTGACACTTTTGGTAACACTTTATTAACCTTTAACTAGTTAGCTAAGATCGTAATTTATGTAAAACAAGTTCCTTACTTACTATCTGTTACAGGGGTAAGCGAGTTGACCCAAATGTACAACACAGAGAGACACAGACACAGAGAGTAACTGATACGAGGGTTTTACTGGGGGGCAACAAATATGATAAGAAAGGGAATAGGATGAGGGGGGCTGGGTAACAAGCAGGCAGTCGGACAGGCGGGGGTTCGGCAACAGGCGGGTAGTCGGACAGGTGAGGGTTCGGCAGCAGGCGGGTAGTCGGACTGGCGAGGGCTCGGCAACAGGAGGGTAGTCGGACAGGCGAGGGCTCGGCAACAGGAGGGTAGTCGGACTGGCGAGGGCTCGGCAACAGGAGGGTAGTCGGACAGGCGAGGGCTCGGCAGCAGGAGGGTAGTCGGACTGGCGAGGGCTCGGCAGCAGGAGGGTAGTCGGACTGGCGGGGGCTCGGCAACAGGAGGGTAGTCGGACAGGCGGGGGGCTCGGCAGCAGGAGGGTAGTCGGACTGGCGGGGGCTCGGCAACAGGAGGGTAGTCGGACAGGCGGGGGGCTCGGCAGCAGGAGGGTAGTCGGACAGGCGGGGGGCTCGGCAGCAGGCGGGTAGTCGGACAGGCAGGGGTTCGGCAGGAGAGTAGTCGGACAGGCGAGGGTTCGGCAGCAGGCGGGTAGTCGGACAGGCAGGGGTTCGGCAGCAGGCGGGTAGTCGGACAGGCAGGGGTTCGGCAGGAGGGTAGTCGGACAGGCGAGGGTTCGGCAGGAAACGGAGTACTAGGAAAACACAATGACTCAAGGAGGGACCAGGGACGAAGTACTGTAGTGGCAACAACGATCTAGCAAGGATTGTTTGGAGATGCGGGGTTTAAATACTATGTGCTGATGAGATTGCCGGCAGGTGTGTAGAGCGCGGGGGGGGGGGGTGAATGAGTGACGTAATATGAGTGACGCACAGGCCCCCACTAGGTGGCAGAAGTGGACGTGAGAAGTGGGCGTGACACTATCAATAAGCAGTAATTAGGAGGTTATTGAGGGAAAACTCTAATATTAAAGTTAATGGCCTAGTAGTTGTAGAATATGGTTATGCAGAATAATGCATTAATAAGTGCTTTATAATGACTAATAAAGAGCCAATATGCATGCTTATAAGCAACTAGTTAATGGTGAATATGTGGTCCCTAATCGAAAGTGTTACCCACACTTTAATCCACAAATATGATAATATTACCCTCTACTTTTCATGAATCGCAAAACTTTAGAAGGCCGTTTTTTTCTTTAAAAAAGTCAAACTGTGGAAATCAAGAAAAGACTAAAGACTTTAATACTTATTCACACAAAATATGTACAAGAGCATTAAAAACAAACAAAATGATGATTGAAAGATAAAATACAATACTGTAAATGACGAAAGGTAGGCTAAACAAGATATAGAAAAATTAACAGAGGATAAAACAATAATGATGTGTAGTGTTTCATGAAAATCAATAATGTAGGCTAGATTATAATGATTAAAACCTAATAATGATTGTATGTGTGTGTGTGTGTGTGTGTGTGTGTGTGTGTGTGTGTGTGTGTGTGTGTAAGCAAGAATTCATTATAGCTTTTCCATGAAAAATAATTAATTGCTAATATAAAAACAAGCTGACATTTAGGTGCAGTTTGCATGTGGCAGCTGTGTTTTTGCTACCCAATCTGTATTCATAATTCCATTATAACACACAATTATCACTTATTTTACAGTGAAACTCTGTTCAATTGAATATGCAAAATGTAAATTCTAATGTTTTCATTCTATAGAGCAAGCTTAATCATTTTACATGCTGTATAAATGTAGCACATTCATTTTAAACACCCAGTTTGGTGTTTAATTTTATTTGATAAAATACTCATCTTCAATACAACATCATCATATTGTATAGAATTATATAACACAGGACAATCACATGTGCATTTTGAAAACCTTTTCACATGGATACATTAGGAATTAGTTATTGGCTATTTATCGAAATGCATGGTGTGTATAATATAACACACACACGCACACACATTCATGCAGCCCACTCTCCTGCGTGGTGTGGCAGTGTGTGTCCAGCCCACCCTGGAGCATCAAGAAGTTTTAATGTGGTAATTAAGAGAGTCCCCTGGGTCTGCTGTGCTCTCTGGGAGCCTCCCAACGAGACCCTAATGAACAGGAGGCCAGGCACTGGGTGAGCGCAGGCCCACACAGATGCACCAGCTATTTGACACGTGAAGAATGCAGAACAGCACGCACCACCACCACCCCACCACAGACACCTTCATTGACCACAACTTCTACACTCACATGCACTGAATAGATGCACACGCACGCACGCACACACACACACACACACACACACACACACACACACACACACACACACACACACACACACACACACACACTTGGATATACTCATGCAAACTTGATTCACACACACACACACACACATTCACACACACACACACACACACACACACACACACACACACACACACACACACACACACACACACAGATGAACACTTACACACAAGACACAAGTCTACCCCCAGCCTCCCCAGGGGAACATCAAACCAGGAACTGGGCTTGTTTTGGCCTCTGACAGGTCTGTGTGTTTCTCTGCTGCTGTTGGTAATCTAACCACTGTCCCCCCCGCTCCATATCTTGGGGCTGCATCGGCGTGTGTGTGTGTGTGAGTGCATGAGTGTGTGCATGTTTGTGTGTGTACGTGTGCATGTGTGTGTGGCTGTGGGTGCATATGTGTGTGCATGTTTATGAGGTGTAATACGATTCAGCGAACTATCATCAAACGCTTTACTAGGGCCTACTTAGGACGTCTGACCAAACGTCTACACGCACGGCAACAATTTACATAGACTCACAATGGAGACACAAGCGTTACACACATGTGGCGTAGGTGTCGCGCTGGTGGTTGTCGTTTCATATAGATGTGGCATTCACATGAATTGACAGGACGCGTGCGTGTAACGTACGCTACACCTGATTTAGTGCAACATGCCCCACACCTGCCTGTAAATGTAATCTCATGCATACATATGCCACATCAACACTACCTACCTTACAGTTTGATAGATAACTAGGTGTGCGTGTAGGTACGCGTTATGAGTGTTGCGCATGTTTATTATATTCGCCTCCATACCAACACGCCTAACCTAGACCTGATATCAAGAAAGCTCAATGTACCACTACTCCACCAGGGGGCATTTGACTTTTTTTGTGAAAGGTGCTTGCTTCCGTGTCTCTGCTTGAGACGCCCAAAATTAAAATAAGGTGTTTATAGATATGGTTGGTCCCTCTAACTTCACAATGTGCAGGCTTTGTTGGTTAGTCATTTAAAATATCCAGGCAAGCTGAGTCATAATTATTATCACTAAATCTACAGTTCTTCTGGCCAGTGCGTGTGCTGAAAAAAAAGTTCTAAACTTATAAACTTATCTTTCACTCTAACTTATAGACATATAATAAACAGTGCCAGTAGATTCGAATACAAGCACACATAGACACACACACATAGATGGTCATATACACAGTATTAAATAGGAAGATATAAATGTGCTAATATCACACACCGGGAGCATAGACAATGTCTCTTGGGAGCTTACAGGACCTGATAAGTTACAAATCCCTGTAAGCCAAACCCTTCCCTCCCCCTGGCCAAGACCAGGAATTAACATAAATTCCTGACACCCCCCACTGGCCAAGACTCCCCGACCACTTGTAGGTTGCTTAGTTTACCTCCATAATGTGGTGTCAATTGTCTTGTCTTTGTGTACGATGTTTTGTTTTTGCTCAATAATGCTGACCGTTGCTAAGGCTATGATTCTTAGATGGGCCGGAGTGTTTTCACCTAGGGGGACACACACACAGGTGCCATTTGATAATTAGAGATGACTTGGACGATGACAATGAGGAAATGGAGGTTGGTTTATTTGAGGTATACCCATTTTAAGTACTCAAAACTATTCAATGACTATTCAATGACTATGTGTGACTACATATATATTCAATTTTCACTTCATTCACTATGTTCACCTATTGTTTGACTCACCTTTGTATGCACGTTTGTTTTGATATAACTTTCACATATTGTTTGAACTACTTAGATTAGTAACAATATAAGATCATTTAGGATTTGGACACGCTTGATCTATAATTACATAATAGAAACAACTGTCTACATATTGTTTGTTGTATTGTGTTAGATGTTTTTCTGCAAAGATACTGGTTGGTTCTGGTCTCTCTTCCCCTCAGGACAATGGAGGGAGGTCCATTAGAGAGACAGTTGATCTGAGGGCTCCTGCCCTAAATGGACTCAGAGACTCATATCTGGACATTGAAATGGACTTCAAACACGAAATGAACAGCAGGAACATTGCTTCCTGTTACCAGCAGTTGTTCATAAGTTTCATACTAGGAGGCAACATGGCTGACAGTCTTATCTGAATGTGATGTGTTTTTACGCTCTATATTTTGTATTTTCTTTTTGATTCTTTTAATGATTGATTTATTTACAAGTGATTGATGTTGACAGTTGTTAACACTCTGTAATGATGATTTGTTGTGCATTGACAGTGATTGGATTGCAGAGAAGTGCTTCATCCTGATGGGGTGAGATCTTCTCTAGATTAGGAAACCGTCATGATACTCTTTTTTCATCTCCTAGAGGTGGTTTTCGACTGGATGATGGTAACCCGACCTGGACAGACCTCTCTTCAGCTGCTGAAAGGGTAACTGGGAAGAGCTCTTCCGGTGGGGCGAGACTAGCTCATGAATTTGGCCTTATTAGAACAATTTAATAAGTTTACCTAGTCTAAAAGTAAATTAAATTAATGTGGGCATAAGATTCAAAGGTAACGCTAGAAGACTAAATTAGTTGTTCCACAAAGCTTGATAAACTAGGACCCAGAATCACTGTCATATATAGTTTATGTTATTATCATCAATATATAAAGGTCAATACAAGCGGGAAGAATGAATGCAACATGCTTAACTTTGTGTTAGTTTTACGTGACGTCTTCAAAGTCACAAGGGGGGAATATGGAGTGTATTTTCAAGGGGGGAATATGTAGTGTATTTTCTGTTATACATTTACAGGTTGTTTTCCTCATTTCTTTTGTTCATCATATTCACTCATCCTTATAAAGAATGTGTCTGTTCTAGGAGAGGAACACAGAGGTGTCCTCTTACAACTTAGAGACATAGATAAACCTAAAGGCTAAAGGTGTAAATTAAAGGAGACAAACCTAAGTGCTAATTGTTTATGTTAAGAGCTCTCTCCCATGACCTGGGACCTTGAGGTTATCTTAGTCGTAAAATCTAAACGCCATCTGCTCGCTAGGGGGGAGAGTTCGGCCTTTGGAAACAGCCATATCATGTTTTTTGAACATTTGCAATGACCTGGTTAAAGTAATCATTGGGAAATACTTCAGCAATCTGTTGGGAAAGGATCTAATGCACAAGCTAGATAGTTAATTGACACTGGGAAGAATTGGGATTACCTTGCAAACGCCTAATGCTGTTATGCTGTGTTTAATATCTTTACTTGTTAGCTTTGTCCACCGCCGTGTCAAAAATACAGCGTCAACACCGGGTGGTGCAGCAGATACGCATCAAACAGCGGTTAGGTTTCATTCTCAGTCACTAGGAATGGTGGAAAGAGTGAATGGGACATTCAAGAAACTAACAACATTTCTGAGAAACAGAATTTCAGAGCCGAAGGACGAACCACCAACCAGGGTGGAGACAGGTGACCAGGTGTACCTGAGAGTGTTCAGGGGACAGTGGAGCGCCCCGACCTGATCAGGCTGGGGTACATAGAGTGGTACCTGATTTCCTGGAGTTTGGCACCTGTGTCTAGGAGGACATTGCACCTGATTTACTTGAATGTTGAATTATTAAATGCACAGTATGGGTCATGGTTGTCATTACAATGCATTGTTTAAATTCGGATGTGTTATGCTGTTTTCCCATGATTGCTTTAATAATGAGACTGATGAATTGCTTTGATGCTACTGGAATACGTTCTGACTACTGGTACGGCCGAGTTGATGATTGGGTCCACGGGCAAGGCACACATGGGTTCGTGCTAGTAACCTTGTCGTGTGAGCCTTGCCCATGGCCGGCAAGATGGACATTAAATTTGTGAACTGTCCGACCTGAGGTCGGCTACGGAAACGGGTGATAACACTGTGATGATGTTTGAGAACCCTGCATGTATGGAGACCACCTGAGCCATTGCATGCATGTCTACAGGGCGTTTTTTAGTACTATATAGGTTTACTGTTCCTTATACCTGGAGGTATTCGATTTTGGTTATTCATGCATATAAGTATTTGAAGGGATTTCTGGTGATGAAAATTACTGTGCATTTATTACTGCACCTTTGTGTCCTCAAGATACTGAGACTGTATGACATATTGATTGTATGATGTGATGATAATTTGTCTACTGTTTGTTGGCTACGGCCCATGTATTCTTTGAGACACACCAAGGTGAATGCCGTCCACTTTAGAGATGCGACAGGTTTTCCTCCTGTTTAGTGGGGGGTTTTCCCGAACTAAGTCGGTTGGTGATGTTGATGTTGACCCACGGTAAACATCTGTGGGTTTTTTTCTTTTCGCTTGAATTTATACTCACCACTTTTATACCTTGTAATATGATACATTGCACTAGTAGTTGGTAGTATGGTCATCAGTGATGACCAAGGATGGACTGTGACGAATGTATAATAGCACATATAACACTAAGCTGTAATATCCTCACATAGCCACAAGGGGACAGGAACAAATACATAAGCTGTATGAACTGCACCTGGCCACCAGATGGCAGCACACATAATACACTGGGGGCGGGCGCTCAACACTAGCCAATCAGAGCATATTATGCGTCATAGAGGCCACGCCTGCCCAGGTACTACCAAACCACACAACCGGGGGGAGGGGAGAAACTCTAGAGGCCGCGTATCTGTTAGATATCCGGCTAAGAGTCGCTCCACGCATGAATGATACAATTCCCCTCCATTTGCTTCATAGATAATAGACTTAAACCTAAACGAATAAAGTGAGTTAAAAGCGATCCTGTGTCGGCGGCCTTCTTCCTCAAAGAACATCACAACAATGGGACTCCATTAGCTTTTGATATACTCTCGTGGTTTTGTCCTGTATAGCTCAGTGGTAGAGAACACGGTGCTCTGTCATTGTGGCCAGCCATGTCCACGGATCAACAATGTCTATAAACACCTTTAATTTTGCTGGGCGTCTCAAGCAGAGACACGGAAGCGGGCACCTTTCACAAAAAAAGTCAAATGCACCCTGGTGGAGTAGTGGTGAAAACACATTGAGCTTTCTTGATATCAGGTCTAGGTTGGGCGTGTTGGTGTGGAGGCGAGTAGGCATTCTGTGCAGCGCACCAAAAGTAAACATGTGCAACACTACATGTGTAGTACCTACACGCATGCCTAGTTATCTATTAACTGTAAGGTGTAGTGTTGATGTGCCGTTTGATACAGCTCACCAAAGTACACGTACACATGCACTTTATACGTAGCATATGTTCACGCGTACGCGGTGAAGCGTTTGACAATAGTTCACTGAATCATTTTACACCTCATACATGTTTGTGTGTACGTATGCATGTGTGTGTCTGTGTGCATGTGTGTGTGCATGTTTGTGTGTGCGTTTGTGTACGTGTGTATGTGTGTTTGTGCATGTGTGTGTGCATGTTTGTGTGTGCATGTGTGTGCATGTGTGTAAGAGGCGAGTCAGAGACAGGATGTAATTGAGCAGCCATTAGTCAGTGTCCAGCTGAGTGTCAGACTCATGGTGAGCCAGTTCATTTGGCTTGAAAGAGCTGCTCCCCTGGTCTGCAGAACAGTGGCAGGGGGGCGAGAAATTATGAGGTAGAAATGCAATGTGCATGCCCACTCTCCAGCGGCTTTGGTCACTTTTTTCAACTTCGGAAAAAGGTAGAAGTTTGGAAAGTCTCTAAAGGAATCTTAGGATGAGTGGAGGGCCGAGGGAGCGGTGAGGGACTCATGGAACAGACGGTTGTCTTGCCACCAGCTGGCCTGAGTGAAACACGCTGTTACTGTCTGGACTGTCTGGCCATTCAGACCCTTTTGATCCGTCTCTGTGTGGTGTCCATCTTCTTCCTCTCCCATGTTGACCAACAAATCTAATACTCATACCAGGGTTTCCGCTAGACATTTTTTGGGCCAGCCAACGTGGCTGATAAGATTATAATTTACTGGCCAAATGTAAAACTTAACGGCCATATGTAATACATGTGCGTGTGGAAAAATACATGTTTAAAGCAGGTGTTGTTGTGCAATGTTGGGATATAATAATAAGCAAATGCCAACAATGGCATTATTATAGGCTATAATTATATGAAAGAACGAATAATAACGAATCACACAGTTGAGAACTACTGTGCTTGTATGGCGATGTGTGTCCGACAACAAATTAGGCCTATTGTATTTAGTATAATATTAAACACTATCATAAAATTGTATTGATTCGTTTAATATATTTATTTTTTAATATGTTTTTTATGCATCTGCGATGATGAATTCAGTTTGACACATTGGACAATATTTCACACATTTCCCTGAGTGTCAAACGATGTCCTTGATATTAAAGGGGCTATAGACAATATATTTAGCCACAAGATGTCACACTAGAGCACCAGCATCTCAAACCACAACAATTGGGAGTGTTCTTTACCTTCTTAACTCATCTCATGCACGGTGCATGCGTTATCATGAACGCGCGGCCGGACCGGACACCAAAACTAAGAAAATAGAAGCTCAGATTACAACACACACAGAGGAAGTGTGCCTTCATTCTCTGGTCAGGACACCATTACTCCACTATATCTCTACATAGCCAATAGTTGTTTGCTACTATATTAATGTTCAGGATATCGTCTATAGCCCCTTTAAGAAAGAAAATGTGAAAATGCGCGATTAGTCGACTTAACAACTAGTCCTGGCTGCGCTTGGTAGTTGACACCAGAAATAGTTAAACGCTTTTTTTTTTCTTTCTGAGAAAAGCATTTCTGCTGATAGACCTATAAACTACGGAACAGCTGGCGGGGTTCAGCTGTTCTAGTCGCTCCGGAGGCGCATCATTGAAATGTCTATCAATTCAGTTTGTTTTACAATAAAGAAACCATGATCCGCCTGATTATATTAACTACTTATGTCTTAATATCTTAAGGCCTACCTAATTTGAGCAAACGGGTGCTGACGCGAATGGCTTGCTACTCAGTAAGCAAATCAATAAAATGAATGAGGAGAGAAAAATGTTAGAGAACTCCTGTTTTGCGCTTCTATCTGCGTCTCAGCGTCATTGCATGGGTGTACCATCGAACCATCGCTAGTCCACGGTTGGGAGCTCACATCTGCTTATCTTAGGCCTATGCTCATAAAATATTGTTGTAATATAATTGTAATATGATTTTAATTGTTAGTATTGCGATGTTGTGTTACTTTATTTAAATACCCTAATAATAATTATATTTTTTTAGTTTTAGCGGCCTGTTTGACTGTTAAGATATTTACTGGCCAATTTAAATTCTAGTCGGCCAATAGCTGGTATATGCTGGCTAACGGAAACCCTGACTTATACAGTTTATTACACTCAACTTATACTGTTTCCACCTGAAATATGCCACCTTTTCTAGATTCTCAACACTCACTATTTCTACTCTATTACATGCAGAGTTTGTATGTTCACGTCGGGTTTCTCGGAGTGCCTGAGGTTTCCTGTCACACATCAATAGACATCATAGACGGTGCCCTTGACCAAGGCAACCGACAAGAGATCTGGAGTTGGTCCCCGGGTGCTGCATTGTGGCTGCCCACTGCTTCAAGAGACGGGTTAAAAGCAGAGGACAATGGTCTTCAAGGGGAACAGAGAAAACTGTGTTCTGTTATCTGACCTACCCCACCTTGTGAAGACCCTGTAATTCTTTGTGTCCTTAACTGTCTCTTTTTAATGCTTTCTGGATGAGTTTTAAGAATAAAGATGTGCACCTGCTTAACAGACTATTGCATTCCCTTAGTATTCATGCTCATTTAATTTAATCTAACCTTCTTTACACAACATAATAGAGCTATTCTGAAGAATTATTTGAAAAAAAAAACATCCAAAACTGAAAAAAGCATATAGACAGAATGTCAACAGACTGTAAAGAACAACTGCGAGAGCTAGAGAAAAACAGTGTGAAATGTGACATACCGTACTACCTTTTCTTTTCTTATAATTTCGAAGGAAACCGTTACAGCGTTTGTGACAGTTACTGTGTCACTCTATGACAGTGGCTCACAGAGGGTCCTCTCACACCTGTTAGTGTAATGGGATAAACTGATTAGAAGTCTGATTTGGCATAGCCAAGATCTGCTGCCCATTCAAATACACACAAACACACACTCTCCCACACACAACCATAAACAAAGCACCGCTGGCTGTCACTACATTCCTGAAAGACATGGCACCTGTCACAATAGTCTGGCTAACCTCCGTCGAGATTGCTGAAATATACTTTAACAGTCCAGCAGAAACAATCCAGAAGCCTGGTTCTCATTATGTGGTTTGCGGATAGCACACAGTCTCTCAGGGACTATAATTGCAGCCCTCCAATATCTCTCCAGAATAGCTTAGTGCAGTTGGCAGCAATAGAATGTTATTTCTCTTCGCTGTGTGAAATTATGCCAATTGTCGATGCTTCAAATAGTCTGGCATACCAGAGATAATATTTTCTAATACAGTTTATGAGGTTTCCAATATGAGGTTTTATTTTTTCAGTTTTGTTTCAATCACTTTGAAATGTAATAACGATGCGGAGATTAACACTGTAACAGCAAAACAAACTAAATAACAGAAAAAAACACTGCCCATTTATATATGTATGTTAATAGATAATTTGTAGCCTAGAAATACAGTGTTATGAACCTGTTGCCCGATTAAATACTATTATGTAAAGTACTAATAATACTATTTCATAATAATAATAATAATAATAAGAAGAAGAAGAAGAAGAAGAAGAAGAAGAAGAAGAAGAAGAAGAAGAAGAAGAAGAAGA
Organism: Merluccius polli; assembly: GCA_030340625.1. Classification (NCBI taxonomy): domain Eukaryota; kingdom Metazoa; phylum Chordata; class Actinopteri; order Gadiformes; family Merlucciidae; genus Merluccius; species Merluccius polli. Next base: position 488,687 of record JAOPHQ010003696.1, on the reverse strand, counting down.
AGAACATTAACATCCTTTCCATTCAAATGAATATCTGAGTTTTACAGAACATCAGGATGGAATTAGACAAACAAAACAAATTGAACAAACAAATTGAAGGCGACCACAAATAGCTTTGCTATAAAAGCTTGTACATTCACTTTAATAGCATTGTGCATCCTAGCGCGGTACCTCCTGTCATGATATTAGCAGTCATTATCTGGGATGCAGGAGGGAGCTCGGGGAGATTCCTGTAGGGAATGCTACAGTACATTTAGGCCTAAGTGTTCACAAGAGTACAAGAGTGGAATGGAGAGCCTGCATATTTTCTTTGAAATGGTTATCATGAATAGCAGTGTGCGAATAGCGTAGCCATGGACACCTTGCAAAACAGGTTGTCTGGTAAAAATGGAACGTTGTGATCCATGGCCCCTCTAGGTTAAATTTCAACAAATGCAACCTTAACTGTTCCTAGTGAGCTGGATTTAGGCTTGCATGGTTGACAATGGAAGTACTATTAGTCTACGAATATTTTGGATATTAGGTGTTCGTTGTCAAAGCACTTTGCCATGCCACAGTGGTGAGAAAAATATGACAGCCATGCAGCGCCCCATTTCCTGATGGTCTTTTACAGCCAGGGGTCGGAATGAAGCAGTTCATTCTACTCTATGTTTAAGTGGCCAGGGATTTACCCTGAAAACAGGATGATATTGGCATTCACAGCAATGGTAGTACTTATTTGTGAAAACGAATATACTGTACCTCAGTCACCATATCCTGCAATCATCATTGGTGGTGTCTTTTTGACTAATCTCCCACCACACATATTCTATACTGTATAATCAAAAGGATCAGTTTGTGGTTTTGAAATATTGAACTCTCTAGAATGCATTTCAAATAAAATCTATATTTAGGCTAACTAAAACAGTAAGCATTAAGCTGATACGGGTTGGTGTCTAAGGTACAAGGTACAGTCTTCCTGTGTTGATTGGTGAATAGATACGATCAGATGATCAGAATGATGTCGATCATCACTATGAAGTGCTCTTCTAGATCTTATAGGACCATTGTATGCATGGTTCATATATCTGCACCATTAATGAGTAGTAGATACAAAATCTCACTCAGAAGGGCATCATTTTGTAAGACTCAGTGTCTCAGACTGAGTGTTCCCCCTATAATTGTACAGGCCAACGAGATAATGCCACCAGGCACAAGGAGACCCCCCCGGCAGGCGCAAAATATCCATTAATTTGGAAATCAATAATCATTTGCATGAGAGAGAGTTTTTTTTATGTGCATTATTTTAACCGAATAAAACATGATATAGAGGCTTAACATAGTTCTGTCATGACAATAACTAATACAACAGCTTCACAAGGAGATGTATTACAACTAATACAACCAACATATATATTTATTAGGGGTGTCCCCGACTAAGAATTTACATAATCGAATCTGATTCGTCAAGTCCTGCCTATAGTCGACTGATCGTCGAACCATGTTTTTTTCTTTTTTTTTTGCTCATTGATCCATTGATCCTCATTTGCGACATTGGCTTCCATTTTTTCCACACCAGACTAAAGAGCTGAAACATTCAATTAAACAATTTCGATTACAATTTCGAGGCCGTTCAGCGGCGGTGTGTTTTGGACTTCAAGTCCAAGCTTCCTATGTGTGCTAGGGGCGGCACTTGTGTCATAGGCGGCGGCAGTGTGTTTTGCACTTTATATTTATACAAAAATAGGCTATATATCATGATTTATTGGGAGAAAGAAACTATATGTAAAATCAGACATTCAGCACCACCTATAGCCCGAATGGAATGATCCTGTGTTTTGCCGACGATTCGACTATGAGATTGGCAGTCGAATCAGGCTCCTTAGATCGAATCGTCGTTCGGGGTCACCCCTAATATATATAAAACCTTGACCTGTTAACTTGACTCAGTCTTGTTTTGAATGCAGTTGATTGGCATGATTGTTTGCAACACAAGGACATCAATCAACAAGAACTGTTGATTGATTCATCGCGTTTTGATCTCATCAAACCGAGTTAAAGTTAGAAAGATATAGGATATTCACACTCCATAATAAAGCTATATTAAGCGGGGAGCTAATGTAAGATTAAAACTGAAAAGCCTCAGCAATGGTATTAAAGCGGGGCAAAAACAAAGGTGATTCCTGGTCAGATTCCAACAGTTGACACCTCTAGACCGGTGACTTAGACCTTTCGCTTCTGGCTTTAGATTTATTATGGAGCATGAATATTTGTTTAATATCCATCTGTTATTTTTAACATTGGTTTCTTTTCTTCTTCTTCTTCTTCTTCTTCTTCTTCTTCTTCTTCTTCTTCTTCTTCTTCTTCTTCTTCTTCTTCTTCTTCTTTCAACTTGCTTCCGTAAGCCGGACCGTAATGGTGTGTAGAGGTGGAAAATGCGCTCACCTTTCCTGTGAGCTGTGAATGTGATTGCTCCATCATGAACAGGGTAGCGGGCTACTCACACAACTCATGATTGCTTTTGATAGCAATATAAATCTATCCTTAAATTGAAGAATTTGCTAAAGACAAATCTTCACTTTGGTAGGTGAAAACAGAGCTCAGGAACAGGCTCTGCACTTCAAGCCAAGGAAGATAAAGTGCAGTGCAGTGCAATTAATCATGCACACTGTGTTCATGATGTGCTAATGTTTTGCAAAGGTCATAGTTTACACAGCGTATTGTTATGCAATAAATGCAGCTAACTAAGTCATCCTCTCCTTGTCAAGAATATACACAGCAAACAAAAATTTTAATGCAAAAATTGCTTGTCTGTTTAGGGGTGTTTTGCTGCATTCCACCAGGCCTGAAAAAAATTATTGGAGAAACACTGAGCTGACCACACACAATTGGTTACCACACAAATACTGAAATCCAGGTTTGTTTATCCAGCATAGTAAAACCACATAAGTCACCTTTCCAACATAGCCAGTAACATCAACGTCCAAATACACAGGCTGCAAAGCTGTCCTATAATCTGTGCACATGTATGTCCGCGTTAAGTGTGTACACACCCATGTGCATGTCAACGTAAAATCACAATGGATTGTCAAGATTGTAATAATCTTTGCAAATCTTCTTTGTCGGAAATATAAGTAAAAATGGAGTGACACAATATTGTATGACAATCTAGCCCTATGTAGTTCAGTTGAAAACAAGCTCGTTCAAGCAACCACAAGAAGTATAGATTCCCCTGGGTTTCAAATTCTTTGAATGGATGCCATTGTTCTCCCAATGTGTGCAAGTCTGTCACATTCGGCTCTAGCTATTATGTCACTCCTACCAGCAGCTGTCTGTATTTGTGGCCACAAAGATAATGTTCAGCAGCACTTTAGTGGAAATAAAGAAATGTTATGGCGGCAGAGAGTAATAGATACAACAACAAAAAGATTGAATGACCTATTGAGAGATATTCTCAACATTCGGCGACAAGGAGTGCTCTCCCATTACCAAACAGGTGTTTTATTCCCATTTGGCCATTGAATGCTTCTATGAGGAGCGAGTAAGCCTCGGGCATAAGAAGAATGAGCGATGGGGAGCAGACTTTCCAGGACAGGTCAAAGACTTGTTCTGAAGCCAACAGTTAAGGCAGGAGGGGAGAAGAGGGCAGGGTCTTGCCCCTGCAACAGCTGCACACATTCTTTTCATCCCCGCACATTGGAGGAGTACACGCTTAAAGTTGTGAACTTTGCAGTAACGCATGTCTGATGAGATAAAAAGGCCTCTTGATATGGCCAGGCCTGGAGGTCACTTTCTTCGATGGTGGCTAGCACATTAATGTTCAACCGACAGGACTCCACTCTGCTCTCTCCACGCAGGAAAGAAGAGAGCTAGAGAGAACCATGCGTAGCAGACAAGACACCAAGACGTTTGATATCCTCCAGACTGCTTTTCCTCAGCTCGGTCTGCCAATTAGTCCGGTTCTAGCCAGTGGTCGGAAGTTGGAGGAAACAAGGAAGGCAAAGACCAGAGAAAGGAGCAGGCAGGTAAAAGGACAGAGGCACTGTAAGTGGTTTGAGAAATGAAAGGCATGCAACTGACTAGTCTAGTGTGAAGGCTTCGCTGGCCAGAGGAGCATTTGTTCTACTCCCCCGTCTAACCTTACTTGTCTTGTTTACCGAGAAACATCTTCTGTGATCCGACCCACGGGGCATATTGGTAGCACAGCAATAGAACAGGTGTATTCTGAGACACATGATGAAAGGTACAAATGGCCAAAGTCCATTCCCTTCATATTGTGACGAAAAAGGGAGCGATAAAGAGAGACAGGATAAAGAAAAGGTATAGATCAGAAAATAAACACGTGGTGTGAAATAAAACATATTGAGGTCAATATAAGAAGCTCATGGAGACAGAGCATGAGTAAACCAATGCCAAGTATGCTTGCATTCATAGGAAGTGAAGATTTACATAATGTGACAGTGTTTCTAAGAACAAACAAATCTGAAAACGTCAGAGACATGCTTTCAGGTTTTTAATCTGAGAAAACAAATTCAGCTAGAGTCTGTCGGATAACAGTGCTGTTTTTTTTGTGTGACAGAGATGTGGAGGGGGTGGGGTTTGAAGGTTTCCAGTTTGCTCTTAATCTAATCTACATAAACACATCCTACAATATAGTCATTCTGGTAAATTGCATTGCGGTTTGATCCCTCCTCTGAGCTATTATAATAATTGAGGAGAGTTGATGAAAGTAGCACAGCAATGTAAAGCATGGTATGTTCAGTGGCGGAAGTGATAGTTGTGGTGGGGAGTTTTTAAAAATGCCAGTAAAAAAAAAAGCCACTACAAGAAGATTAAGAAATCAAATTTTGACATAAAGGCTAAGCTATCAGAAAACAGATTGAGCTCCTGTGAAATCCTTGCCTATCACTCAAGTCAAAAGTAAGATTATCTCCAACAGGGATAGAAATAAAGGGATTGTCTCGGCTCATTTGTTATTTTTCAGTCTGTTTATCTGACCATGATAAGGTAAGACAGACTCCCTTGCACTTTCAAATACCCGACCCAGATGATGTCGGCCAAGAGCAAGCAAAGTGGGCGTACACAGACATGTTCACATAATGGATGGCTCTGTGATGTTTCCTCCCCATAACTGAATGCATAGCATAGTGCATAGCTCAGTTCGTTGCGAAGCCAAATCATTTACACTAATGGTAGGAATTGCTCTTTGAAATTGACAGATGGATGTATAAGTCCATTAAACCAGTTGGTTTGTGTGTTGCTGTTTTACATTTTTGTCATGGAATAAAACTTAATGTATGGAATACATGAAGTTTGGAATACACTGTGATTACATTGGCCTTTTTGTGTACTTTAGAGAAAATGGAGGTTAAACATGTGAATACAAAAAGGCACTGTAGAAACATTCAAGTGCTGTGTCTCTGTTTACAAGGTAACAATTTAGCTTCCTTGCAAGAGTGGTCTACAACACTGCAGACTACTGACAAGAGTTTCAGTTTGTCAGACACCTTTTATTGGCATTAGTGACAGTATTTTTGTATTTTATCGCAGCATGTGGAATATTTGGATAAAATAGCAAATAAATAAACATTTACTAGGAAGTTAACTTTCTATAAAGGAATTCACCAGCAAAACAAGCTTCTTACGAGCATGGTTGTTGTTAAAAAGATATAGGCCTACAGCATAACAAATAATATACATTTCCAGTTGAAAATCAATGTCAAGTGAATTATGTTCGTCCGGAAATAATACATTTCATTTAAATAATACGAAATTGATGGCGAGGGTTTCAATTCATTCCTTAATCCTGAATTCATAGAACCATAGTTGCATTTGCCTTCATTCAATCGATTTAGCATTGCTCAGTTACATTTTCTCTTTTAAAAACAAGTAAGGCAAAAGCACTATGTAGGCCTAGTGGAACAGAGAGAAACTCCAATCACGGACAAAAACAGCGGCGTTTCTTAAAAAGTAGGCTATGAGGTTCAGTAAGCACTGGTGAGATGGATGGCTCAACTCGTTGCGATCAGCCTCGGTGTCTGTGGCCATAACATTTGGGATATTTGATATAGGGTAGGCTAATATAGTTTGTTTGACTGAATTAGAAAGATATTGGATATTCAACAGAATATTCACAATCTGTAAAAAAGCGATCTAAAGCGGAGAGTGAAAGGGAAAATCAGCATTGAAAGTCCCGGTGGGTCTAGCAGGCTTAACTGATAATAATAATAATAATAATAATAATAATAATAATAATAATAATAATAATAATAATAATAATAATAATGCATTCAAGTTATATAGCACTTTCAAGATGCTCAAAGACGCTTTAAAGTGAGACACAATGGTGATGGGCTGCCAAAATAACAGTGCTAAACTGGATAAAATAAAGATGTAATCCCCAGTCAATTCCCAGCGGGCTACCTGACGTGCTTCTGAGCGCAGGCTGCCAAAAACGGCACTTCCCTCGATGTCCGTGGCCAACTATGGTGGCCACTGAAGGAAATCGGGCTGAGATGATAATAATAATAATGCAGTGTTTCCCCTATATGCAGCCAGCAGCGGCGCAACAAACAAACAATGCATTCAATGATTATTTATTATAGCAATTACAATGCTTAGAATTGCTTGCAAGTCACCGATTTTCGCGACTCCAGTCCGAGTCTCAAGTCTCCAGCTCTGACTATTGCACATCTTGTAATCATTTATGAGGAGAACAAGAACATTATTTTTTAAAGAGTGACTGCTTCTGTGTCATATAGAAAATTAAGAATAATATTGAAAGTTGTGCACCTACTGTGCTACTTCTACCATGACTAACTATTGCTGTAAGCAGTCAATTATTTTGCAAACCAAAATTATATGGCAAATAAGATCAGCCGGACCCCAAATTGAAACCCTTAAATATTCAATGGTTCATTTCAACTGTTGAAGCCATCTACATATGTCTATGTAAAACAAAGTTTAAAAAAAGCTGAAAATCCTGCAAGCTTGCGATTACCAAGCTATGGGCCTACATCGCTATCTCAGTCAGAATGTCCCTATTCTGTGAGAACAGGTTGCCAAACTGCTCATAGCATCGTGAAAGGTCTTTGATCAGTCAGTGCACATAAGCACCCCAATGAATGTGAAATATGGCGTTATTCTCTGTACTAAGGCGTCTGTGATGGGTTGTAGCTAAAGGCTGAGGCGAGCAGAGGATAATAAAGGGTACACCGTGATGGGACATGGAAAAGTGCAATAGACATTAATCTACCTCTTCATCATGGTGAATTAGACATGCTAGTATCCCAGTCAAGCTGGTTGTGATATGTATGAATATGAAGATGCAGTGACGGTTTAAGTTTGGTTTGCTTAATAACACTCACACAGAAATCAAATAGTGGTAATAAGACTATGGAGGATTTCATTTTTAGATTGCATTCTTTTTCATATGTTTTTTCTGTAGGAGCCAGTTATCAACTATCATTTGAACTAAATATAAATAGCAAAGACACACAATATAACATTAAGCCTCTAACTGTGACTTCTAGTATGAACATGTTTATACTATGAATGAAGTATTTCATGCGACAGCGTCACTGTTAGAGAAAAGTGGTGTTACTTAGGTCTATCATCAGTCATGGCCTATTATACCATGGTCTGGGTGAATACTCGATTCTGATTGGCTGGCGGGTGTAGGTTAAAAAGTGTTAATGTACACCAAAGATAATAGAGCGGAGCAAGATGGATCACTGGCTGCGAAATACGTTGACACCAATGAGGTACGCTCTCGAACTCTATTAAATACAAATCTTTTAAATACAAATGTGTCCACAGTCATGATGACTAGATATGTTTGTCCCTATAAAACAATAATAAAAAAGTGGCTATAATAATAAAAAGCTTCGTGTGGATCACGACCAAGACGAAAGCATGGGTATTTCTTTTTTAGTTAATCCGTGAACTTGTATTTACGTTTCGGCTTAGCTGCAGAGATGCCGCCGGTACATGCGCTCTCTTTGATAAACAAGGAAGCTGCTCGCCCACTGAGGTGCAGACTGACCAATTAAAAGCTCACAGAAAAGGCTATCGACCAATGACGGCACTCTACAGTGAGACCGTATGCAGGTAACTCCCCCTACTCACTGCCACTCAAAGCAAAGCCATCTGGCTGTTTGAGGGGACTCGTGGGATGGAATTGTGTCTGAAGTGTAACGATGAGGTTGGCTCACAGCTTAGGCACAACGGTGGCCTACGTTAGTAGATAGAGTGGTCGATAAGAATATGGTTGAATTGGGATTACATGATGTGCCCAGGCATTCGAGGTTTTGCATGACATTATATTTATTTATACAAGTTTTGTTTAATCCTATGTGGCCTTATTGGCTTGAATCGAGCCAAGAATGTTGAGGTGGCTCACTAAAATGGCATCCATTCAGGCTGAGAACCGTACTTCACCGCCCTGACGCTACTGATCCATCTTGCTCCGCTCTATTATCTTTGATGTACACCTAGGAAAGACGTTCGGGTCAAATTGCCTGATTACAGTTAGATTACTGCGCTGGCTCAAACGCTAGATGGTAACCATCATAGACATATATACATAGACGCCTCATGACGTGATGGAACGTAACCCAGCGTCGCCGCCATATTGGTTGGGTCTCCTCGCTCTAGTCTAGCATAGGAGTCAACGGGAGAGCAAGCTACGCAGTATTTTGTGCAGCTTACGGCTGCAGTATTGACACCAGATCGCGTGGGATTACCGTTAACAAGTAAGATTGAACAATAATTCTTATTATTTAAAATAATATTAATAATAATGAATTCGTCCTGTATCATAAATAAATCTCTGCCGTTTGTAACAAACCAAACCGTGTGAAAATCCAGTAAAAATTCGGGGAGTTATGCTTGTTATTGTAGTTGGGGATACACCTTCCTCCATAGAAATGAATGCACTGGGGGCGCACTGGGGACCCATACAAGATGGCGGCCGCGCTGCTACGTCAGCTCTAACGGGCAGCGTCAAGTCTATGAGGCGTCTACGTATATATGTCTATGGTAACCATGGCAACGGAGAGGGAATACTTGATTCTGATTGGCTGCAGGGTGTCCATTAATCCCTGCTATATGCAGAGCTAGCTCTGGCTATATGGACACCTACTAAGTACTTCCAGTCAAATTGTCTGTTCAGCCTTCAAAACGAGAGCTGGTAAATTGTGAAAAATGCATTAAACTGTAATCAGAAAACGCGGTTATATGGTATAGACCCTATAGTATCTGTGGTATAAAGGCTGGGACAAATTTCAAATTATAAATATGATATGTACACTTTATGTTGAAAGTATAGACCGTCGCGATTCCCATTGAAACGAATGGCGCGGTGATTAGTCGTCAAAACGACAGCTGGTAAATTGTGAAAAATGCATTAAACTGTAATCAGAAAACGCGGTTATATGGTATAGACCCTATAGTATCTGTGGTATAAAGGCTGGGACAAATTTCAAATTATAAATATGATATGTACACTTTATGTTGAAAGTATAGACCGTCGCGATTCCCATTGAAACGAATGGCGCGGTGATTAGTCGTCAAAACGACAGCTGGTAAATTGTGAAAAATGCATTAAACTGTAAGCAGAAAACGCGGTTATATGCTATAGACCCTATAGTATCTGTGGTATAAAGGCTGGGACAAATTTCAAATTATAAATATGTACACTTTATGTTGAAACTATAGGCCGTCGCGATTCCCATTGAAACGAATGGCGCGGTGATTAGTCGTTAAAACGACAGCTGGTAAATTGTGAAAAATGCATTAAACTGTAATCAGAAAACGCGGTTATATGCTATAGACCCTATAGTATCTGTGGTATAAAGGCTGGGACACATTTCAAATTATAAATATGTACACTTTATGTTGAAAGTATAGGCCGTCGCGATTCCCGATGTACAATGCATTACGTCAGCTCTCTGGCTCATAGCTAGTGATGGCTCGTTCGCCGACTCTTTAAAGTGAACGAAGTGACCTCGTTCGCCACTCTCGTTCGACTCGTTCGCCGTCGTTCGTCTCGTTCGCTGAGTCTCTGACGCGCTGCTGATTCGCGGCGCTGATTCGCGAGTCGTTCTGACTGTGATTGACTCGAGGACTGAGACGTCACGACTCACGAGAGCCAGCCAATCGTATTTAAATATCAGTGAAATGGTAAATGCATGCTGTCTTTGTATTTTCGGTGTCATGCCAGATTAATAATATATTTGAATGTCTCGTCAATCTGTCTCGTTCTTTCATGCTTCCTTCTCACGCACGCGACCCGGCCGGGACCCCCACCTTGGTGGATCTTGGTCTTGAGTGGGGGTGGCCAATGGCCATCTTCACAATAGTAAATAAAATATGCCCAGAATAAACACAACTGTACATCATTAACTTTAAAACTCATCATTGCTAAATCAAGTCTATTATCTTGCTGATATCTTAAACATCCAATACGCCCCCCCCCCCCCCCCCCCCCCCACACACACACACACACACATCCCGCTGCGTTTGGTTTGTCTAACTTTACCAAGTCTATTATCTTGCTGATATATTAAACATCCAATAATCTACTACCCCCCCCCCCCCCCACACACACACACACACACACACACATCCCGCGGCGTTTGGTTTGTATAACTTTACCTTGAATTGGGGGAATGGGGCATTTTGATCCTGACATGTCATTATGCATACATTAAATAAATCTGTTTAACTCAAATTAAATACATATGTTAACATATTCAACCAGACACAATGTTGTATTTGCTATTATTCACACATTTATTAACACCATCAACCCCCCTCCCCCAGTTGGTTTGTCGGAGTTGAACTGTAACTTCATCTCTGAATGGTAACTTAACTGCATTCGTGATTCGTTTGAATGTTGTGAACGAGGGAGGCGCCGAGTCGGTCAGACTCGGCTGGCATTCGCGAACGGCGCCGTTCGCGAACGAGGGGCGGAGCTGAGTCTGAACGACTGAATGATTCACCGCTACCGGAAACACGACTGAACGAACGAACGAACGAACGAACGAACGACTCTTCATGGCGAACTGAATGACGCGAACTGATTCGCGCAAACGAACGAGGAAATCCACCACTACTCATAGCTGAGCGGACTAGAGTGGTGGGCGGATCGATCCAAATATCGATAGTATCGATACCAAGTCGGTATCGGATCGATACTAGCCTGTTGGGATCGATTCTTTACTTTAAGTTCCGCTCTTGTTTGCAATGCTGCGGTTTCGGCAAAGAGGAAGCAGCGGTCACCGGACTCGCCGCTCCTGTGTCAGCACAGAGCACACTTTGCTCCCCCCCCCCTCTTGTGTTTAGATGTTGCGCCGTCACGCGAGTCACGTGACGCAAAGCAAAAAACTTGATAATAAAGCATTTTCTATTTAATTATAAACTTTGTTCTCACTCTGTCCTAGGTTTTAACTATTTAATAATAAAAAAGGAAACATCACAAAAAACACTTAAGGTCATGAAAATTAATTGAGATTTAGCGATTCAATGACGCATCCACCTTATTTATTGAAAAGTATCGGTATCGGTATCGATATCGGCGATACTGGCCCGTATTTACTTGGTATCGGATCGATACCAAAATATGCAGTATCGCACACCACTAAGAATACCTCCCGTTGCCAAGTCGTATCTAAGGTCCGTCCTATTTACTGGAGGAGTGAACAACGTTTCCGTTGCATAAGAACCTTACGGGAGGGTAATGATTGTTCCAGGTATTAGTCAGACCCTCAGGCGTTACCAGGGAAACTAAATTATGGCTTGTGAAAAACTTTATATTTTGATTGTAAAACGCATGCAAATATTAATTAATGGTCTTAATTTATTTTCTTTGGCAAGTGACCATTGTATAAGCGCAGGGATGTAGTGGGTGGGGGTAGTGTGTAGTGTAGTGGGACGCTGTCCCCCCATTAGTTTCAGCATGTACCAATTTATTTATTTTTTTTAAATTCAATTAATAAAACCGATTCAAATGTACTTTGAGCTAACAAAAAACCCAGAGAACACAAATTTCATCCAGTAATATGAATAAAGGATAAAACAAATAAAACGTTAATGTTAGTATCGTTCGTCATAAATAACCGATGTAGGCCTACGTTTCAGCGGGAAAAAGAAGACAACAAAAAAAAAAAAAACGTTAGCAGCTTGTATCCTGGCTATTCTTTCCTAATCCGAAATGACAAATTGTAGGCCTGTACAGAAAAATATTGCGTTTTACTTTCGTAAAGAAAGCAATCGGGATGTCGAAACAACAGTGTCACCTGAGGAATCAGATGGCAGCACCATGGATCATAGATGAACCTTGTTATTACCCCGACCCGAACGAAGTTGTTAATCGAAAGGGTATCTGCCTTGATGTTCATCCACCTACATGGACCACCACTAAAGCAATGGAATCCGGAAGAGTACGTGAAGACCTGGCTGAGATGCCATCGCTCAGCCGAAGACAGGAGAACGAGACCTGCATCCAATCCCCGGAATACTACTCATCCTGATCCATTGTGGCGATTCATTTGACTGTTTCGTAGAGGCTATAGTTTAATGAAAAGCAAAACAGTAAGTTGCATTGTTTTTTGTTAATGGCAGCGCCGTCTGCTAAGCTGTGACTGTTTTCATGCACTGTTTATGTTTAATTTATGTTTTCATTATGACAGCGCCGTCTGCTCATGCTTGTGGTTATTGCTGGACTTTCAGCGTTTTAATGATTGTGTCTAGCCTATAGAGGCCAGGCCTAGTTCTAATAAGACGTTTTTTTAGCTGTTTTCTTTCTATTGCCGTGATCATTTTGCATTTAATCCACAAAGGCCAGACAATTTATAACATGCATTTAATTCAACCGTTACACGGCGAAGCTAAATCAACTATTCAATAAACATCTGTTATTTTGACAATACATGTGGTGTGACTGGCTGTTTGTCTATGCCTGGAATGCTTCTTTCTCATTGCCACACGCATGTGGATTTTTGCAAATACACTTTCCATATTTGGCAAGTGAGAAACTTGATACTTCTTATAAAATCTGTGCACGCGCGTGCAGGGCCGGACTGGGAGCAAAATTAACTAACCCTAACCAGCACAGCATGGGCCGCGCTGGTCAAATAAATAAATTAACCATTTTGCCATTTAAAGGAAGAGAAAAAAATCGCGAGTCCATCGCGAGTCCACCGAGTCAATCGCGAGTCCACTGAGTCAATCGCGAGTCCGGTCGTACAGATGGCCAATCCCAGAGCTATAGAGAAAACAGAGTTGCGACACTTCCATTGACTCCCATGGAAAAAAATGGCGGACGACACTTCCGAGTTATGGAGACGCCAATAGTTCCAAACAATGGACGGAGCTCCGTTGATTTCAATGGCTCGTCAAGAACAATTACTGGTAAGTTGATGAAATAACAGCATTTTAAACGTTTTTTTACATTTTTTTTTTTACATTTTTAAGCATTAGCTATCAGAGGTATACTCTTAGACATCATTATTTTTATATGGTTTGCATGAAATGTCGATGTTGATGTTAAAAATGTAAAGTTAGGTCAGTTAGGTCCCTAAATGGATTTAGGACCTAACTGAAAGCTTGGTAACGGAGGCTAACGTGAGGTTATTAACGTGATAATTTCACTAAAGTGCGTTAACCTTTTGTTGTCAGGTGACATTATGTAAAGTTGTTTTGATTGTTAGGTTTTAAAACATTATCAAAATACTACCAACTGCTAATGTAGCCCCACTCTCACACTAATACTAAAATGCTACTGCTATTACTGCTACTATTACTTAAATGCTAGCTGTTTTACTTCTGCTGCTGCTATAACTGCTACTACAATAATAATAATGATAATAATGCATTTTATTTAGAGGCGTCTTTCAAAGCACTCAATGTCATCTTACTAGACACAGATAAAACAACAATAGAACAACAATTTGTTTGTTTATTCAACAGGGACAAAGCTCTGCTGGCGGTGTCTGCTGCTGGCAGTGGCTGGTGCTAGCAGTGGAGGCTGCTGGTGTCTCACTGATGGCTGCAGGGAGATGCTGGTGGTTGCGGGAGGTTGAGATGGAATGGAGAGGCCAAATACATCCATGGCAATAAGGAAGGTATTTGTTAGTTGCCTAGATATTATGGCCTTTGGTGCAGGAGGTTGAGCCTTCTTGGCCTTCTTATTCTGACTCTTGCTGCCAAGGTGACCTTTACTTTTGTCTTCTCTCCTTGCAGCCCTGATGCACGTAGCCGCAATCCTCAACCTCAGCCTGACATATCTGCAGATGATTTTTCTTTTAACATCATGGCATGATGGAAGGCTGCTATCCAGAAGCATGGCCTCCTGTTCCAGGTGTTCCACAGCATTGGTGCACTCCATGAGTGAATCATCTGTCCTTGAACGGAACAGCTGCTCCACGTGCTGGACGACAGTGAAGACCTCATCAGATGGCCGATAAAGTGCACCCTGTTTGAATTCTTTCAACTGCAGCAGAACAGCATTCTCATGTGCATCATCTGCATTTTGCACAAGTGCATGCTTGCACGTCTCACAGAGTATGGAGCTGAAGACACCGTTCACAATGTATCCAGCCAGATGGTACAGAACACAGGAATCTGTTTTTGTGAAGGTGGGTGGTGGTGTCAGGTCGACCAGCTGCTCCACTCTCAGACCTTCAGGACTGCTGGTAATGGTTCTGGTCTCCAGGAAGTCTGCTAGGTGGTCACAGCTGTCATCAGGTAAGAGCCTGTATGCACTGTGGACAGGAACTGTCCAACAGTGACAGCCCGTAGGGCATAGTGGAACTCTACAGGTGTTGGCACGGGGTTTCTCTGACGTATGCATCCAAATGTGTTTTCCAGGCAGTCCTGCGTGAACCGGCTCGTGAGGACAAATTTGTGACCCTGGCTCAACAGATCTTCCTGGACCTGCAGTATGGTTGTTGTGGCCATAACCAATCCTGTCTGGACCGGCTTCCAGCTGCTCTTTACCCCTATCTTTAGGCCACGAAAAAGATGGATGCTCTCTTGGAGAAATCTGATGGCCTTTTCATACTCCCCCATTTTGAACCGAGAGAGGGCAGGACAGTGAGGACATTCTTTCCCCTTCTCCAGAGCCATCTGTGTGTGTTTATGGTTTCATTGCCCCACTTTGTCTGTTAAGGGTTTTTGTTTGTTAACATACACTGCTGTTATTGTTCTAGTTTGTTCTTATTATTCTTTTGTTGTTCTTATTATTATTATTATTTATTAATATAATAATATATTATGTATGGCAATAACAATATATATTTATTATTATTATTCCTATTAATTTCTTTTTCTTGTACACACACAAACACACACACAATTGTTCTTTTTTCAATAATTCTTTAATAAAAATCTTGTTTATTTAACAACTTTTGTACCAGTCATATGTATTCCAGTCCATCAGCTCTAACATAAATTGCAAGTGTGAATAGTTGCTTGTAGAGTTAGATGTTGACTGATCATATTCAAGCATAATTAGTGGTTGTTTGATAGATGTGATACATGGCTCCATCTTAAAATCTCCATGGTTCTGATGCATGTCCTACAAAAATAACTAAATGTCCTTTAGTCTAAACTTGGTAATAAAGGGTTAAATAAACGTGCTTTGGAAAAGCTGACATTTCACAAAACAGGTAAGTGCTAAGAGTGCAATAATAATAATAATGGTACAAATTAAATGGTAACTTGTTTATCTAAGTGCAAATACAGAACAACCAACCTTATAAATTTAGCATCACTCACGTAAGTCACCTAACCAAGCTAACACGAACTTCTCCTGCCAAAAGTGTATTATTATTATTATTCAAAAGTAATTAATGCAGTACTACAGCTCAAAAGCATAATTGACGCTAACATACTGTATATGCAATAGCGCAAAAACGTGTGTTTTATTGTGATATTTACCATGCAATAGCTCACTCTGTCAATGCAAGTCAATGACCGCTATGGCAGCTTGCGGTTTGTTTGGAACTATTGAGGCTTACATGAACCACGTGACAGCCCTGGCGGCGACATCAAAGCGTGTCGCAACTCTGTTTTCTCTATAGCTCTGGCCAATCCGAGCCTGCGCGCGTGCATGTGGGATTCCGTTTTTTATGACGTCATACCCAGCGTCCCCCCCATTAAAAAAATCCCCACTACACCACTGTATAAGCGGGATAATGCCCTTCGAGGTGTCCATTAACATAAATTAATGGACTTCGCGGAAGCAACCGACCTCCGCTTCGCGTCGGACGGTTCACGCCTCCGCGTCGTCCATTAACTTCTGTTAATGGACACTTCGTCGGGCATTATCCCTTACTTATTGAACAATATTACTTCCGTCGGATGCTATGCAATATGTTCTTACATCAACTCTACAAGTTAATTTTTGCAGCCTAAAGACTTATAGACTTCCTAAGCTGATGAAAACTATCTTTAGGGTATAGCACAATATAACACAATGTATTCATAAAACTCTCACCGGATAGGAGCTTTTGTGGTTTTGCAGTCTCTTGCAAATTGAAGCATGCATAAAAACACATGAAAAGGCGTTATCACACGGCGAGTGAGAGAGAGAGAGACAGAGACAGAGAATAAATAATCTGTAATGCTTTTATCTGGCACACACCACTGCCTTTTCAAATTCAAAATAAGCGCAATCTGTATTCTAAAAATGTTGTATACTGGTTATTTTTCTCATGCTAACAGTCATAGTGTGGCAGAGCAGCAGAAACGTGTTAGTTGAGATTGTCAGTAAGGAGTCTGATGCAAAACATAAAAGTACACTCAAATTAGGCATTCCCAATGTTAGATTTGGGCTGTATATGAAAAACATGCATGATGTAACAGCAAATGGATCATAACAGAAACACTGACCAAACAGCCTGAACAATATATAGAATGCACTTGAAACTGATTAATTTGTGGACTACTTAGCAAATAGAAACACTGATCAACACAGGATGAAAGCACAAAGTGTAGCCCTGTGCACACATAACACACAATCAATAGTGACCACCAGGAGGCGTTCCACCGGCTGTGGAAGTCTCCAAGATGTACCTAGCAGGGACACCATGCCACAGCCATTCTACAAGGAGACATCTGCTCTTTTGTGAAGGCCTGTTGAATAGTATTGTGTTTGACATAGGTGGAGAGTCCAGAACATGAGGGGGAAGGGAAAGAGAGAAAATGCAGGGAGAAAATGCAGGGATGGAGCTTCTGGTCTGGGGGAGAGCGATGTGATATTATAGTGTCCCCTGCCATATCCGAGACATTCATGACAAAAATTGTGGCACCCCTGAAATGGTCCAGCTACTCTGGTGGGGAACTGGTCAGGGATATTTTCAGTGCAAAGGGGAGCTGGCACATTGAGTGATGCTAAAGAATTAGACATCCACACACTTTTTATCGTGGCTACACTTCCTCAACAAGGCTCCTCCTATTGAAGATTAGCCTTCAATATCCATCGGCATTTGGTAATCGATGATGCATATGTATAACTCAATGGATAATTCTGTGGATACCATAATGGCTTTGGCTAATATGATCATTTAGATTCAACCTTTTTCTCTCTCACAATGTCTACCATGGTATACTATTCTTACATACTTTATTTTTATCTCACTCATGACAACCAACAAGTTGAAAGTAACGGAAGTGGAGAGACATACACACATGCACACAGACCTAAAGGGGGAGAGAGAGAGAGAGAGAGATTGAAGGGGAAGTGAGAAAGCAGCTGCCAGGGGAAGAGAGGGATGAAGAAGCATGCGAGGAGAGAGGTGGGGGAAATGAGGGAGCTGACAAATCCAGTTAAGGTAGAAAAAAGAGTGTGAGAGAGAGAGAGAGAGAGAGAGAGAAGGGGCTGGGGGGGTGGAGAATTCTAAAGTAAAAGAAAAAAAAAGAACTCTAGGACTCTTTCTTAAATAGAGCATGAAGACCACATGCTTGCACCGAGAGGGGGCTTGACTGTTGCCGTGATTGCATAGTTTATGGCTGAGGCATGATGGGTAAGGATTAAAGATGGCTGCCCCGGGGGCATACAGCAATACCATTACTCTTGATGGATTCCCTTTTCCCCCACACATATTCCCAGGCTTTGACTAATGCATGGCAGCCGCAGTGAAGGGATCAGAGAAGAGACTACTCCAGGAAAACCTGGCGTTCCAGTCTACTTTTCCCCTTCTCAACCACCTTAACACCTCACTCTATCTTTACACACTCTCCCTTCCCTCTGCCACAGATCATGATGTAAGAAGGAGAGCATTGTTCCTTTATTCAAATCGAAACCCTTCAGATTAGCCTAAAAATATGGCATTATTAAAATATTTGATACATTTTTTACTAGTATTTTTGCCCTCCATTATATGCAGGTTACATTGGTAGACCATTATTGGTAGAGTCCACTATTTGGTGTGTGTGTGTGTGTGTATGTGTGTGTTATACACACACACCAAAACAAATCTACATTTCTATTTGAAGGAAAGAGGTAATTCCGGAGACTAAAAATGGCAACAGATATAGGCAGTATATAGTCAATTTTAATGTTTGACAAATGACATGGATGCATTTTGGATGTATTTGGATGTACAGCTCAAATTATGCAAGAAAAAAAGACTGCCGGGTATTCTTAGTTTGTGTTGTATTCTTTAGTTTTTGTAATTGCATTTAGTAATTCACATCTGCATATAATCTGCATTTTAACATACAATTTCTGGTTACCATCCATTACCATATATTATAGCCTCCTTTATTTTCACCCCTCAAAGTACAGGAACATATCACTGTACACAAAGCAGAACCTGTCAGGCCTTCGAGTGGGCAGAATACACCTTGTATAATCAGCCTTGCAGAGACTTGTTCGGCTATAGATACGGCCGCGGCATACCAAGCAAACCCCCATGCAGTTAATTGATAGCGCAGAGCCCAGAGCTGTGTCTGGCTTTTCCAGAGATGTGCCTTTCGCAGTGGACCTGTACTGAATGGCTATTCTTTCAGAAGGGCCATGGCCACTGTCTGTCTGTCTGTTTTCGGGCCTGCAAAATGTCGCTGTGCCCAAATTGCTGTCACAATCGTTTAATCTACTTACCTCAACGAGAATAGCGTGTACTTAGCCGTGTTTTTTCTTACTTGCTTGTGCGTCCCTTAGTCGCCTCCCCAACATTGCTTCCCTCCTTGTCCTTGCAATGCACTCCTTCGCTTGATCCCCCATCCACCCCCTCTCTACCATATCTCTCTCATGTATCTTCCTCTGTACCTTCCACTGTTTTTTCCCTCCCTATTTCCCGTCTCTTTCTGCTACAGTGCAGAAACCCTAACCCTTCTATTTGTCTTAGCTCGTGACACTAATTGGAAAATAGCTCGGGGCATTCCCCAGGGCCACAAACTCAACACTGTTTGTTGATTAGTGCAGACTTAAGAAAGTTGGGGCAAGGCAGTTGTGTGACAGCTCACATTTTCTGCTGCTTCATTTCTGCCCCCTTAAGCCACAGACCAAGCCCACTCCCTTGCCCATCCCACTCTAGCACCCAGAGGCGTCCTTGACCACTGGGGAAAATTAACTCGGTTTTAAGACCATGTCATGACTAATTACTGTTATTTGGCTGCATGTTGAAATGGAATACTTGGTGATGTTAAAGGAGCTGTAGGTAAGATTGAAGAGCGATTATTTGAGTGTAATTTGTTAGAAATGGCATAGCCATCCATCAGCTATTAGTGAGTTAAATGCACTGTAAGAATATCTGTTTTGAATTGACTGTGCCTCTGTATGAGCTCATTTCTGACCAATAGGGGCATCTCCTCTGTGATTGGTTCAGGAAATCTATATTTCTGTCAATCACAGGTATGTGAAATGCAACACTTCTCAATGGTAGGGAAACATAGGAAGGGAGGGAGAAGAGAGAGAGATAACGTTTTTTTGGTTGTTTAGTTTCAAAATATTCTTCTCTTTTTTGGGGTAAAAAAATGCCTCAAAAGACTGGATTATCTTGCAACTGTTGCCTTATTCAACTTTTATGAAAGGCTGTGTTCAACTTCCAAAGGCAGCAGCACAACGTTTCCCACAGTTTGCGAACACAAGGTGGCTGGTTCTTAATGAACCTGGAGAAAAACATTGCCTTTGTGAATGTGAATGTCAATGCAAAGACATTGTTGCTGTATGATCATGATCATTGTGGCTGCAGTCTGAGTATGGTATTTCAGATCCTCTTTTTTTGGCATTTACATATAATTGCTTTTCTCTTCTCTGGCTTGCTTATTCTTTGCTTGAATCTCATTTCTTGCTTTCATCATTGCACTTATTGCTCTTATTCACCCTATATAATCACTCCCCCTCTCTCCTTCCCACTTTCTCACTCCTTAAGGCCCTATTGTGCTCAGTGAGAGGTGAGGTAAATTAAATGCCTCTAATCAATATGCCCACCACTTATTTAACTAATGAGAATACTTATTTTGCCAGTGGGGAAGACATTTGTAGGTCTTTGATGTCTGAGAATAGACTGTGCCTCGAATACAACCCTATGTAAATTCTGCCCCTGTCCCTTACTCCCACAACAACCCACATAAAGCACATCATTGAAACAATTTCCGATTGTCATTCTTCAGCTTCCTACAATCATAATAAAAGTGCAAGTATTATATTGTAAAATACTTTTAAGTGTTTCCTGGAAATATCCATGAGCCTTTAAAGCATTTAAGCATTTAATGCCTAAGCATTCGATTATTTTGCACATTTCAGAATGACAATTACATATGAGTCAAAAAATAACGGGACCCTAGCTAGGCTCAGCAGTTCACTATGTTTTGTATTAACATTGTTAGTAAAAGAAAATTGTCTATTGTTGATACATGCACTAAAACATAGTATTATTGTTCTCATACATACATTATTTAGACATATGTGTTTAAATACAGTTCAATCAGGGAAGACCAGTATTAAATAAAACAACATTTATTGAAGACAATACATTTGGCGATTAGACACCATCGAATTATGTTTATGGGGAAGGCTGGATCCATGAACTCTGCCAGGAGATGATACCCCCCGATGGTGACTAGACGCTGGTGGTGGTGGTGACTATGACTGGAGATCCTGCCCCGGAGGACGCGTCTCCTCCTGAGAGAGATGAATGTAACTAACCCGGATGTGAAGGGGATGGAGGAGAACTAAATGCTTGACTTACCGGGAGTCATGGTTTGAAGGACCTTTGGGCGAGAATGATTGATGTGGCGTCGGGCCGTATATACGATGAGTAGGCGGGGGATGCGCAGCGGCCCAGTCGCTGGAGTGATGCTGATGAGATGCCTTGCATTGCCACAGATGTAGTGACGCCTATCTGGAAGGAATGTCCTGAATATTTCTGAGCTGAAAGACTACACCTGATGAGGACCTGATTTAAATGTTTATCGAACCACAGCTTGGACATGGGATTACTATCGAGGGTAATGAACAGTGGAGACGAGGCTTTAGACTTTGGCCGGTGCTTCAGAAACTTGACCATTGACCTGAACGGACAAAAAAGTGTGTCCAAAAAAGTATGGGGCGAGGGCCCCCTGACTTAGAATGTTTGAGAAACAGGCTACAGTGATCAATGTTAAAAGTCAAATTGGAGAATGTGACGTCACGGTTATGGCTGAACGCATTTGAGCGTGTAGTGATTTCCCCGCTTTGTAAAAACCCATAGAAAGCCCTCGAGAAGAGCGTCTATATATGAACCGAATATGTCACAGCGCCATTACCATTTTATGTAGGATATTCATAGTGATGGGAGTCTGTTGTCAGAAATGGGGGAAGACATGTTAGCCATCTTGCATTTAATTGAATGCCAGCGACCAAGCTCAGGACGTAGAGTGGCTTGAAATGATGTATATCTACACAATACGATATGAAGGCGCAGACGGTTGTAATTGAAACTGGTGTTAGGGCATGCTAACTGATATACAGAATGTGGCAAAAATGTTCCATGCGAAATCGTAAGACTTGAGGGTGGGCTCAGCTAGCCCCTTTCCCAAATATTTTTAGCGGATTCTAGAAGGGAGCCCAAGGGGTTCTCGGTTGCGCCTAATCTAGAGTTAGTGCCGAGAACAAGATGCCGCTCCAGTGGGCCAGGAGGCGTGACCAGAAGTTCAAATCAGCGTGGCAGCCATCGTCTACGGTGACCGCGTCATGTAGGTTTGGTACAGAGGAAGCCAGGCCGAGCAGCCTGGAAATGAACGCCCTTGTGGGATAACCCTCATTGCGAAGTTGAAGTGACCTAGCAGGGATAACAGCTGGCGTTTGGTGATCTGGGTTGCAACCAGCGATGACTGTGTGATATCGCGAATGCGCTCAAGCTTGTCTTTGGGGAGCGAAGCTTGCATTTTGACGCTGTCCAGCGTGCTCCCAAAGAATTTGATGACTGTGGATGGGCTGATAGATTTTTCTTTTGATAGCGGGATGCCCAGTCGACTGAAAGTGACCGGCGTGGTCATGAGGGGAATCTACGAGGAGAAAGTCATCTAGCAAATGAAGCACGGATGGCACCCTGACATTATTTAGCAAAATCCAGCAAAGCGCCTCTGATACCGAATTGAAAATGTGAGGGCTGCTTCTGCACCTGAAGGTTAACCTTACAGAGAAGTAGAAACTAGAGTCCCATTTGATCCCAAACAAATGCCACTGGGAAGGGTGAATTGTCACTATTTTAAAAGTGTGTGATATCGGCTTTTGAAAGCCAAGATCCCTGGCCTGCTATCTTGATGAGCTTGATGGCGTTATCTACTGTCGCATAGTGAAGGGAAAAAGATTCCTGGAGGAATAAGGCTATTGATGCTTGCCACAGGGCCTGAATGAGGGGTGGAGAGGTCGAAAATCAGCCGTTTCTTCTCTGAATATTTCCTAGTGGCTATCCCTACTTAACCTGACTCCGCCAGATGGAATGATTCGCGTTGGCTCAGCATTTCCATCTGGAATTGTTCCGTTGGAGAGCCTTTGGGAGGGGGCGAAAATACTGGTTGCTGATTGGATAAACCATCTGCCTATGTTGGTGATTGACGGGCCAAATCAACCAATCAGATCAACGAAGCGTATGACATGATAACAGAGCGTCGAGGCAAGCTCATCAAGTAAACAACATGTCGGTACAGGATCTTTGTCGCTTGTGTAACACAAATTTACGTTTAAAAGGCACACTTTCAAAGCATCTTTTCCTCCGAGAAAAGCCTCCAGTGCCGCTTTTTGCTAATCTTTTAGAGAAGGAATACTCTCTAATTCTGCTAAAACTTGCTCAATAGCTGCGCGCATCTCGATCACATCCGCGGAAGCCGCCATGTTGTTAAGACTGAAGAGTCGCTCCTCATTGTGTCACACTTGAACCCGCCTCAAAACCAACGCCGATTGGCCGCTCGTTTGGCGATCGGCTCCAAATTATCTCCGTTGTGTAATGCCAGTCTGAATTGTGAGTGGAATATCATGGAGCTCGCGAGATCAGGCTGGTCTCACGAGGCTAATCCCTACTGGGCTTGTGCGAAACACTGAAAAGGGTGGGGGGTTGTCAAACTAAATGTATAACTATAATTTATAACTAAATTACTTATATTCTGAATTAGTTGAAGAACTGTCTCTGTTTTTAAACATACATTTCATTGGGCGGCAAAACTACTCCCAAGCGAAACCCCTGCGAAAGCCCAGTGATTGATGAACACAGGGTCGGGGTATCATTAGAGAGGCTTGGACGTTGAATGTAGTGGATGGATGATGGCTCATCATCTCTTGAATGCGTTTAGATGATTCCTGTATGGATTTGGGTGGTGGGGGCAGGACCTGGGATGGGCACATTTTTACTTGGTTGTATTGCTGCACCTTGCTACATTGCTGTCGTCCCCGGCGATCACATATTGGGGAAGAAGTGGTTTGATGTCGGGCAGCGATGATTGAAACAATCGAGCTTGTGCTCCTGAGATAAATGGTAACCTTGGGCACAAGGTGGAATTGTGCCCCACGTTCCCACAAGTTGGACATGATACTGCTTTGCAGCTGCCAATTAACATCACCAATAGTTCTAGGTCCAATACGGACCAGTCGAGATGGGTGTTAGCTTTAGCGATGTACGTTGGCGCCTTGCTCGAGAAAGCACGGTGGTATTGGTAAAAAAATGTTTCCCATATTTGAGGTTTAGTTCACCTATGAGCACCAGATAAGTGTCAAGTTCCTGTCTCCTCTCTGACTGAACTGAACACTGAACTGAACTATCTCCCTGTATACGCCAAAAGCAACTAAAAACTCCCCAATAGATAAATCCCTTGTTAAGCGGGGATTGGCTGATTTTAAAATAGCAGTGAAGTTCTCCCCAGTGGCGACGGCCTTATCGCATTCTGGTGACGGCAGGAGCAATGATTTACAAGGTTAATGTCTTTATCTTTCAGGATTTTTGTCGGGAATGTTAGTGGCTTGTGGAAGCGGAAGTGGTTGGAGCGGAGACAGCAGAGGCTAAGCAAAAAGAGATGGAGGGAGCCTGGGCTAGCAGGAACTGGGGGGATAGCGGGGGCGATGATATGAGGATTCAGTGCGGCGGTTGATGGCTCAGATGGCGAGTAGGGTGGATCCGGGTTCCCCTGATCCTCCAGCGACTTCAACCATGTGTCGAATGGCTGCAGGGAGCCAATGAGGGAGTGCATGGTGCTCATGAGGTTGTTGTTGACGGCACTGTTTTCTGCAACTTGTGCACGAGGGTAACCTGGGCTGGCATGTCTGGTGGTCCGCTTGGCGGCTGGGGCTGGAGAAGAAGATGACTTCCTTCTCCTTTTCCTCCCTTCGGATGGGCGAGGAGCATCGGCAACGGTTACAGGACTTTCCGCTGCTGAATCACAGGGGCGGGGGTTGGTGGTGGCGACTGTCAAGTGAGTGAAGCCAGCTCTTGGAGTTGTGCATACTGGAGCCCTGGCGATGGAGTGATGCCGTGGGCCCTTAGCTGGGATATTGGTTCCAATGCTGGTTTCGGGGTTTGGCGAGATCCGTCGCCCAAAGACACGGGTCCTCCTACGCCCGATGCGTAGGAGGACCCGTGTCTTTGGGCGACAGATAGGGCTGGTTCCGAGACGTCTGACGTGTTCAATAACTCTAAACATAAGGGATTGGAGTCAGAATCGGACATATTGCATATGCTACTAAGCGATTTGCTGACGTGACCGCAACAAGTCACAAAACAACAGATATTAGCTGTGAGGTGTATATATTCTGTGAATTGTTTTGCATAATGCTCCCATACAAACACAAAGGGGTTCCTGATTGGTTGAGATAAGGGGGGCAGGGCAGGGTTTGCTTTGAGCACGGGAACTGAGAAGTGCATAGATCTAGGAGAAATAGAAGGGGAAGTGGGGCCCATCGAAAACTGGAACTGGGCTGGCTTTCTGGAGAGGGGCACAGCGGTGGGCCAGGCCTCCTAATGTAGGCTCCTCATAGCGCCGGGCCTGAGGACCTTGAGGAGTATATTAGTGGTGGATTTCATGATTCGTTTGCGCGAATCAGTTCGCGTCGTTCAGTTCGCCACAAAGAGTCGTTCGTTCATTCGTTCGTTCGTTCGTTCGTTCAGTCGTGTTTCCGGTAGCGGTGAATCATTCACTCGTTCAGTCCTTCAGTCGTTCAGACTCAGCTCCTCCCTCCGCCCCTCGTTCTCATTCGCGAATCGCGAATGCATTCGCCGTTCGCGAATGCCAGTCCTCCCTCGTTCACAACATTCAAACGAATCACGAATGCAGTTACCATTCAGAGATCAAGTTACAGTTCAACTCCGACAAACCAACTGGGGGAGGGGGGTTGATGGTGTTAATAAATATGTGAATAATAGCAAATACAACATTGTGTCTGGTTGAATATGTTAACATAGCCTAGGTATTTAATTTGAGTTCAACAGATTTATTCAATGTATGCATAATGACATGTCAGGATCAAAATGCCCCATTCCCCCAATTCAAGGAAAAGTTAGACAAACCAAACGCAGCGGGATGTGTGTGTGTGTGTGTGTGTGTGTGTGTGGGGGGGGGGGGGGGGGGGCGTAGTAGATTATTGGATGTTTAATATATCAGCAAGATAATAGACTTGATTTAGCAATGATGAGTTTTAACGTTAATGATGTACAGTTGTTGTTTATTCTGGGCATATTTTATTTACTATTGTGAAGGGTGGTGCACTGAGTCTCTCTCTCTCTCGCTCTCTCTGTGTGCACACATTCATGTCCCATTAATGCATGTTACTAACACTTCTTCCCTGGAGTTCTTGTGTTTTCTCGTCTCGCAGGTTCTCATGGATCCTGGCGGAGCCTCCATGGTCCTGCTTGACTGCCATTGCTAATATCAGTTACCAGTTATATATAGTTACTGTTGATGCTGCTCGCTGTCCCCCATCATTGGTGCTGTCTTCATCATCATGTTCATTAGTGTATTGATGTAGTCTCTCTCTCTCTCTCTCTCTCTCTCACCCCAACTGGTCAAGGCAGATGACCACCCACCTAGAGCCGAAGGGTCTGTCCAAGGTTTCTGCCTTTTAACAGGCAGTTTTTCCTTGCCCCCGTGCCAAGTGCTTGCTCATGGTGGTACTGTTGGGTCTCTGTAAATGTTATTAGGAGTTTGGTCTAGACCTGCTCCATTTGAAAAGTGCCCTGAGATAACTTCTGTTATGAATTGGCGCTATACAAATAAAATTGAATTGAATTGAATTGAATTGAATTGAAGATGGCCATTGGCCACCCCCACTCAAGACCAAGATCCACCAAGGTGGGGGTCCCGGCCGGGTTGCGTGCGTGAGAAGGAAGCATGAAAGAACGAGACAGATTGATGAGACATTCAAATATCTTATTAATCTGGCATGACACAGAAAATACAAAGACAGCATGCATTTACCATTTCACTGATATTTAAATACGATTGGCTGGCTCTCGTGAGTCGTGACGTCTCAGTCCTCGAGTCAATCACAGTCAGGGAATGACTCGCGACTCGCGAATCAGCGCCGCGAATCAGCAGCGCGTCAGAGACTCAGCGAACGAGACGAACGACGACGAATGAGTCGAACGAGAACGGCGAACGAGGTCAGTTCGTTCACTTTAAAGAATCGTTCGTTCGAACTGGTTCGTTCGCGAACGAGCCATCAGAGTATATCGCTAAGCGCAGTGGGCAAACAGAACCAAGCAGAGACACAAAGCATTGTGGAGATGACAGGTAAAAACAAATCGATTGTACAGCGTTGCTTTCCACAGCATCTCTGATGTGAGCCACCCAGTGCCTTGACATGCTTGCACAGGTCTGCGTCCTGTGATGTGCCGCTACTCGAGCACATAGTGACCGGGTTACTTTGTAAATGTTGCCCAGGGTTCAAATGAGATAAACCTGGAGCAGAACAGTGAATTGAAGGAGAATGCTGTGGAATGTACATGCCCTTTGGAAAGCAAAGAGGAACCGTGTTTAACATTAACTTCCTAGTCTGAGTTGTACACATTTGGTGCGTGGGAGTGTATGTGTTTGTGTGTTTGTACACAAGAACCCTTAGTAAAACTAGTTCAGTGTGAATAGGGCTTTCATCAATGGTTTTCAAACTCAGTGAGAGAGCAAGGAAAATGCTTTTCTTCAAAATAAACAACTTTTTTGGAGTTTGGAAAGTGAATATATCACATAGTAGCATGTTTAATACAACGAGGAACACATCTGAACTGAACTTTTTATTTTTTGGCGAGAGCATGGTTCAAGATTTTTAAGCTTTACCGGCAAAAGAGCATGCACTTTCAGATGTGACACAAAAATAACAATATTATTTTCTTATTTCCTTGGCTAAACCAATATTGTGGTTAGGTCTTTTTTCTCTTTAAATGTTTAAAGCTTCTGGGGTCATATACAACTTAAACTAGGTCCAATGAGTTTCTGTCACTCTGGTGATTTCAGGTCGAGATAAATTAAGGGGTTTTGCGGGGGAAGCTGGCATCTGTGTAAAGCATTTCTGAGAAATTATTAGACAAAGACGGGCCTTTCAATGTGTGAAAAAGTGACCTTTGTGAGTCACTTGGCTTTAATAACATTATGAAACAGCCTATAACTAAGTGTGGAACTTCCTAACCTTAACCCTTAACCACACTGTGGTTACACGCTGTTCCATAACATTATTATATATAGTTCATGCTGTTACATTACTTTTTACACAGTACGTGCTATGTTATTACACTGTAATAGGACACTAATGTAAAGTGCAACAACAGTTTTTACTGCAATAATTACAATTGAAGCACTGAAAGGCCTTATCTTAGATCATCAGGAGAATGTGGAAGCAGTATGAAGCTATTAGTTAAAAATGTGTAACATAATAACTATGGAAACAATGAACTGCTTTCCATTCCATTGCTAAGTTTTCATATGATTGTGATTCAAGTACTTCATAGGCTTTTAATTCAGTACCGTTGATCAAGTTGGCTCGCTAGCTCTACGGTCCATAGCTTAGCTACGTTATGGAAATACACCAGACTGTAGACCACTGTCACGCTGCTGGGTGATATGCCACACGCTTAAACTAAATCATCTTCGCTCTTCTCTCATCGTAACATAGTTCTTTAACAGCAGAACAACAACTTTGACACTTGTTTCATATTTATCTTTGTACATGTTCTAGACTGTCTTCACATCATTGATGTGTCTATTTGCAAAGTTTGGGTAACACTTTAGATTAGGGACCACATATTCACCATTAACTAGTTGCTAAGATCGTAATTTATGTACAACAACTTCCTTACTTACTATCAATAAGCAGTAATTAGGAGGTTATTGAGGGAAAACTCTAATATTAAAGTTAATGGCCTAGTAGTTGTAGAATATGGTCAAATAATAAGTGCTTTATAATGACTAATAAAGAGCCTAACTAGTTCCTATAACTAGTTAATGGTGAATATGTGGTCCCTAATCTAAAGTGTTACCAAAGTTTGAAATGGTTTAGGTTATATAAGAGCAGATTATATTCATGGTAACAGTGCAAGATCCAGTTCTATGGTTGAACATTTAGGTGATCGTTTAGAGATGATTAAGTTTAAGTTCTAAGAGTTTGATATAAAGTTGTGGGCAATAA
Organism: Merluccius polli; assembly: GCA_030340625.1. Classification (NCBI taxonomy): domain Eukaryota; kingdom Metazoa; phylum Chordata; class Actinopteri; order Gadiformes; family Merlucciidae; genus Merluccius; species Merluccius polli. The sequence goes on along the minus strand of JAOPHQ010003696.1, from coordinate 459,616 downwards.
TTGGGCAGCATCTCACTTGGGATACATCTGTCAAGTCATTGTTTATACCCCTCTTTCGTAACTGTAATAGGGTTTTAGGCATAGTCTAATGTGAGATAGCCATTCAAGTCCTGCCCTTAATGTGCCGAATATGGATCGTTTTCATTGCTGGTTGCAAAGAATGGTGACGCTCCGTAGATGGTAAATCTACACCCTCATGAGAGTCGTGTTTACCAATGGGTCCCTATTTTTGTATAGCCTATGTTTCTGACCTAGCCTATTAGAATAGGTGAACTATGTCTGTATTTTACATCCTGTGTATTCATAGGGATGGCCATGTCCAGTATTCTGTGGGCATATTTGATGCTCAGTAGTGGATAGAAGTAATGTGTTCAGTACCATTTTCAGCGGTAACCCAGACAAGCACACCCCCGTCCGCCTCCTAACCAGGTTCAGAAAGGACAACTAATGCCATGTGATGGGCCAACTCTTCAAAGAGTGACAGGCTTGTTAAAACACGCCACGGGGGGTTAGAAAGACATAAATAAACCCAGCGAGTGGAAGAAGAAGAAGAGAAAAGAGCACGGATCAGAAAAATCAACACACTGGCAACGCGGTTTGTCTAACAATGTACCGCCTGTCGGGGTTTTAAAAGATTAAAATGTCTGAGCTTCTTTCCTTTTTTTTGGTTCCTCCTCATTAGGACATGTCTTGTGTGACTTTTCATTGTCAAGTGAGTTTGATACTGTTCCATTTTGTACCCGTTGATAGCAATTTGCATTTCATGAAACATCTTGTACCACGTGTCACTACAAAGGAGGAGTATGCTCACACCCAGTACCTCTTACTGGATGTGAGTTCTTCTTATGTGACTGACTTAAGGTGGTTAAAACACACGTCATACCATGCCCCCGCTGTTTCAACAGGAACTAAAAAAAGGCACGCACGCACACACATACACACACACACACATGCTAGGTGGTCACACTTCTGCCATGAATGAGAAGAACACACGAGAAGAACATGCAAGTGAGGTAAAAAAAAAGTCAAAGTACAAAAGACATGTACAAGAGATGTTTCGACGCAGATGAGATCCTTGTCCTCGATAGCTGAGCTGGTCTCTGGTGAGATCTCGTTAAAGCAAGTGAAAACATGAAACCGGGAGTAGAAGGAATCGCCCGTTGTTTCAGGAGGAAACAACGGGGTTGTCTCTACCTGTATTTGAGTTAATCACACAAATCAAACAAGCAGCCACCCAGGGATATGATTGACTATACAGCATCCTAGCTGCTGCACCGCAAAGCTCTGTGAAGCAGCCATGTTGCTAATGAAGTGACTACACATGCTTTCACTTTGCTTATGGGTATGTCATAATAATAATAATAATAACAATAATAATAATAATAATAATAATAGTAATAATAGTCTGTGCCTTAAAAAAAAACGTGTTCATCTGTGACAAAGGATTCCAACACAAGTGTCAATCATAATGCATTTTCTTTTGTGTGTTTCTGTATTTAGGCATATACTATTCTAACAATCATACTTTGTTGTTAATATATACATAATACAATCCTGCCTATATTGATAGAACAGGTAATATGTATCTAGTTTTAGCCAGTACTTTTTTAAATCCAGAGAAAATACCATGAAACTGACAGACTTCAAAATGGTTAATCTTCTGTGTGTGTGTCTTATTTAAATCAGTGTAAGACAGAAGATAGTCACAGCGGAAGGTCTCCAAGCTAATTCCAGGAGTGTATGCCATTGGATAAAGTCTTTAATTAGATATTATCAGACATATGCCAAAGAAGAGGAACAAAGCACTGAACTAAATGCTACACCATCCCTTCATTAACATCAGCTCCCCGATCCCAGACAGAAAAAAGCCTTGTCCTGCAGTTGCTTTGTCTCTCTGGACATCGACACTGTGATAATAATAGAATTGCGGAGAGATATTCATTTTGCAGTTTGTTTACATTTGAACCAAACATGTAAGCAGCAATGCCAGAGGAGGAACAGCATACATGAGCTGATAAGCACTATATGGCGGTGCAGTGGGAAGGGGTGTTGCATCAAAGTTTCAGAGACCTGGGTTTTAAATTTGGCCTTTTATCACGCCTGGGTGATATTTGCATTCTCCCGTATTTGTGTGGGTTTGCTCCCATCGCCAAAAATATGCAGGGTAATTAAAGCTTGCCAGTGGTTGGTAATGGTGTCTATGTGTCAAGCAGTTGAGTTTTGAAGCCGAAGGATTCTCGAGGTGCAGTACTTTCAATGGTCTAGACTCTCCAGGTTTCTTTCTGACTGTCAACTCTGCACATGTTTAATTCTTTACACCTAAGGCACCAAAATGTGCATTTTTCAGTTTCAATATGGCAGCTACCATGAAGCCAACCTTGTTGACTACTGCCAGGGTGTATCATCTCAACTCAAACCCACGCTGAAAAGGACAGACCTCAGAAACCTCTATCTAGGATCAGTGAGGTAAGAAAATAGATTGCTATATGGATGCCAGGCACATTATAGCTTGGTGTGTGTGTGTGGTCAGTTCCATTTAGAAGGGACAGCAGAATCAGAGGGCTTCGTCTATGACAGACTGTGATAATTAGCAAGGCGTTGCAGGGGAAGCTACTCGTTTCTCAAGTGATGTGAGGATTTCTCTTTCATGTCTGTGTGGAAAAAGAGGGACAGGTTGACGGGATGATCAGCCATGGCATTCATTATCTCTCTAAAGCCATGGTCATGTTTGAAAGTTGGTGCATTTTTTTTAATGCACACCACTGCCCCCCCCCCCCCCCCCCCCCCCCCCCTCAACCATCCTAACGATGAAAACGCTACTGCCCAGTTTATAGCTTCATCCATTTTCAGCCCCTTGAGATGTGTGTTTTCATACTTTTCATACCCTTTCCTCATTCTGTCAGTGTTTTTGCAGCCAATGCATTCCTTAAGCATACCATTCATTGTTTTGTTTTACGTAAGTTACCTTGCCTCAATGTTCTTTCTTTTTTGTTTTCTACTCTCAAATCCCTCTCCATCACTATTTGTCCTTAAGTCTGTTGACCACGGTAACTTTGGCTCCTCTGGTGAAATTGTCCATGCCAAGACAATTATGCCGATGGCTCCAGCATCCGTATTCAGAAAAGGGCGTTGTCTGCAATCCAGATCTGGTGGTGCCTGGCAGGGAAGCCAAAGACAAGGCCGGTGCTGAGGTGAAGGAGACACAGTGTGAGTAGGATAGAGAAATTCTGATGATGGGCACAAAGAAGGTAGCTGAATTGTGCCGCCATATGGGGCTAAAAAGTGGAAAGCTCTGCTATTGAGAAGCCTTAGTCAAATGAAAGGGAGGGATTTATGGAGGTCAAGTCAAGATCATTTGGTTGAAGCTACCTCTGCCTATTTTCTGCAGAGTAAGTAGATGACTGAATATAAGGTTGTTTTTTTTATGCTTCTCAAAATCTGCTGTCAATTAATTGACATTTGATCACAATCATGACATTATCAACCTTCTCTTTTGAAAAAGAAAGTTTCTCCACAGCTATTTTTCTGCTTTCAAATTGGCCATTGAAAAGTCACTCCATTTACAACCAGTCCAGCGCCTCACACCATTTATTCCAATTTTAGAAGCCTCTCTAATAACACATTGCCTGAGCCATTCTGTCCCACAGTGTTGACCCCAGTTTTTACTACAGTGCTCATTATCAATGTAGTCTTGCATGCAATGGCCTGACTAGGGGGCCACTGAGTGTCTTTGAGGTGCCGGCATTTGATTTGTTAGCATGATCTGACACAAGTCACACCTTGGGGAAGCTAACCACCAAGCCAACTGCTGGCACCTAACCCTGGATCACAAAGCCACTAAGGGGCCTGTAGGCTGGGAAATAATGGGTGACACGCTTCCCTGTGGCTAAACGCCTGTGCTCTGATAATATATATATATATATATTATATATATATATATATATATATATATATATATATATATAGATAGATAGATAGATAGATAGATAGATAGATAGATATACGTATTTCGATATTGGAGTGAGAGAAGCTCCGAGTGCATGTGGGAAATAACGGCCACACTATCTACGCTCTCAACAATGTTAACATTCTGTTAATATAAATCCAATCCAATCAGATCACCCCTAAAAGAGATGCAATGAAGTGAAAGTTACAAGTAAAGAAATATACTACACTTGAGTAAATGTAATGTTACGGTCCACCATTGTGGAATATAAATACATATACATTTAGCATGTTGCCATTACAAATGTAGACGTAAATGCAAAAAGTGACCCTCAATGCTTACTTTATGGACACATATTTGTAATTGCTGGTTTAGTGCTGATTGTAGCACATTCAACTGCAATATAGTACACACATACAATGATAATGTAACCTCATGAATGATTAATACATTCTTATAGTACTCATTCTCCAACCAAAGTACAATGTGAATTACATTAAAATTATCTATCAAAGGGATTTTAATTTTTAATTTTGTCTGTAAGCTCACCATGGAAGCCTCAGGGGTAGCAGAACCCTACCATGAGAACCAGCACCTTATATAATATATTGTGCTTCTGTCTCTGAAGCAATGGAGGTTAATATTATTAGGAGGTCTTCTAAGCATATTAATGGTTTATGTAAATGATGACCCAGCTTCCCCTCTCTGCCCTCATTCCCATAACCCTTTCAGGTTACGGCATCATTGTTGATTATATTATGTCAACCATGCGTAACAAATGAATACAATTAATGTTGAAAATATCAGCTCGCCTTGCATGGCACACAAGCATCGCATGTCTTGCAGCAGTGTGTGCAGGGGAGTGTGTACAGTGTGTGTCTGTGTGTTTTAAACCACACATTAAACAAAAGTCAACACATTGCTCCTATACTTTAATTTATTATGAAGGGAATTACTTGGGGCCATTGCTGCCAGCCTTATGATGCTGAATGATTAGATATTAATTTACCATATTCAAAAAGAATATCAACAGACTGTTTGAATTACAATTGGAAGCTCTTTTAAAATAAGTGCTTCGATGACTATAGTTTTTAAATAATGTAACACTTCTGCCCATTAGGTAGATGACGACACACACTCATGTAGATATGGCAAAGGTTTATAAACATCCTATTCTCAATTCTCAATAAGTAATTCCTGTCATATATGTATTGTGTTTTTAAAGGCGTTACAATACAATACAATACAATACAGTAATTAGACTTTTTTTTTTTTTTTTTGTTTGTAGGAAATGACTTATTTTTTGTTTTGCTGCTCCTGCAGGCCTGAGAGTCAAACATGTCAACCCCAGAGTATACTTCCAGCCTCTTCCCAGGGTCCATGTTAAACAATCACTCAACAGAGTGCACTCGCCCACAGCTTCACCTCATCCCCATGGCAACCCCCACATTGGGTTACCCAGCGCCGGTTTGGCGGAGCCACCACCGCAAGGCTAGTCAGGTGTGAAATTGCCTTGGTGCCCGATGCCACATGAAGCGTGAAGAGAGTTTAACAAAGGCAATGTGGTTAAACCATCCCCCACCCCCCTGTGCTGCCAGCCACCAGCCCCGCCACCCCTCCTCTCCCTCTCTGGTGTTCAGCTGTCATACTAATGTGGTTCACTTCAAACACAAAGGATATGATGAGTGTGCAAATGTTGAATGGAGGACAATGTGGGGAAACTGTACATACAGTGGAGGTGGTGGTACATGCTAGCCGTTTCCCCCCATCCACATAGTTCATGATTAACGACACAGAAAAAAAATACAATCATGACGGTTTCTGAAATGAATAGACCCTTTTCACAGAGGCGTCATAGTAGGACATCGTACTGGTGTCGCTCATAACACTAATTACGGGTCTGCTACTTTTATGTAAGGTAATCTAGTGGCGATAAGTCCTACAATGATGCCTCTGTGAAAAAGGTATATTGTGTCGGTTCCGAGATTTAGTGGTTTCTGATTTCAAGATGTTGCAGATTATATAAATAAATAAATACATCACTGGCATGATTGGGTTAATAGTTTACAGAGCATTGAGGATATAACAAGAGAAATGTTATACTAATGACCATATGCATCAGTTTTGAACCACTGTAGAGAATCCTTACAGGTTTGGCCTACTTGGAATATGTCAGTGATCCAATGATTATTCAATACAGTAATACAAATAGATAGAATGATTCACACCACAGTATCCAAACCACAAAGGCATACCAATCAAAAACTTCTTCAAAGCTCTCTCAAAACCAGAGATCAAAATGGAAAAATGTTTACAATCAACATTTTTATAATGCCTTCTAGTCGACTTTGGGTAGATATGCTCAAATCAGATTTGGGGGTGTAGCCAGAATGTTTGATTCTGGTTTTGGTAACCCAAAACTGCCAATAGCAGGTATTACCTGTAGAGGGCAAAGTAAAGTTTCTAAAACGTTGTGCATTTATGTCAAGATTTGGACCAGGATCAATCCTGCTATGTGTTATGTTCTGTTTTAGTGGTTTTCCTTTCACGTTTGACAATAGGAACAGTGACACATAAAAGGTAATTGTGTGTATGTATGTATGTATGTATGTATGTATGTATGTATGTATGTATGTATGTATGTATGTATGTATGTATGCATGTGTGTGTGTGAGTGTGTGTGTGTGAGTGTCTGTGGGAAGGGGGTTATTAATTTAGAACATGACCAACTGGCAAGGAAAGGTGGGGGAGCCCAGCGAGCTCATACCTAAAAGAAGGTGAAACTTGCCGTATGTTTGCTCATCCTCGCCTTATCCCTCATAATCAAGCGCGGCTGTGTGTGTGTGTGTGTGTGTGTGGAACGTGACCGATAAAAGGGAGCACCACAGCAAGACCTGGGTGGGGTGAGGCCGCTGTACTGGAAACATATTCATATTGAGCATGATAAAGACATATTATTGAGGGAGTGATTGTGTAAAACAAACGTAAAACTCTTCAAGTTGAGAGGGTGAAAAGATAAGGGTTCTCATTGTGTTGACTCAGGTCCCTGCCCAAGCCATCTTTGTTTCATTGTTGTACAACAGAATAATATTTCAGTATATGCTAAGCCAAACTAACACTTTTTTGGGCATCTCATCTCCCCCTGGAAAATCGAATTTTCTCACACATGCATCGCACAGCCTCATACAGAGGCCACTCAGATTAGGTTTCAGAGATTTTTTATTCATGTTGCATTCACAGCCACTGCTAGGGCTAAAGGGCTTTGCTGAGTAATGATACGCTCCTCCACAGACACATCTCCTGAAGATTTGCAAATGTTCCTTCGCTTACACTGCCGTTGAGAGATACATTAGCTCTGCTGCCACTGGCAGATTAGGGGGACAATTGTCAATCCCAAAACTCTGACATTTTGGAGTGTACAGTGATGTTCTAGGCACATCGGGAAATCAAGTTCCATGAGATATAATCAAATGAAGATCTCACTGCAGCCTGCTGTAAGAGAAGGCAACCTGCTTTTTTTTACATGATTATGTTTTGCTTCTCACCGTTAATTTACTCAAAATGTGATGCTGATTGAAGTAAAGTGAGGGTATAGGTGTATGGATCTTTCCCCTCCTTCAGCACCACACTAACTCTCCATAATCGATTTTTAAAAAATACACCGGAAACCTAATTATGACAAAATTCATCATCATTTATAGATCCGTCTTTGAGCACACGTGCGCGCACACACACACACACACACACACACACACACACACACACACTGACATTTTACATACACATTCATAACATCCTCTTTTGTTACATTTCCCTTTTCAGGTATATATAGGCACCATCTTGAAACTCAAATGCTGTTTAATGCCGTTTGAAACAATGTGCCACTTGACTGCAGAAACTATTGCAATTCTCTAGCTAGGTAATTCTCATCGAAAAAACTGCAACTTTAATAAAGTTGAAGTTAAAAAATGAATGTTACTTAAAGCGTTTGTTTGGTGGATATCTGTATACCTAAAGTTTGTGCTTGCCATGTGCTCTACGTGCTGTGATGTGCAATAATTTACCATCTGTGTTCACAAGAAACTGTACAGGATCCTAGATCTTTGGATTTACAATGTTTTGCTTTGGGCAATACCCAACAAGAATAATTTATTGCTCACAAAAAAAGGTTAATGAGTGTGTCATATTGCAGTGCAATTTAGTGCAGTGCAATGGTATTGCTGCACTTATTAAATTACGAAATTAAATTATGAAATTACAATGATGGTTATCATTGCAGTTTTCAATGTTTTCAATCCAAAACAAACAAATAGTATGTTTCTCCGTTCCCATGCATCTAATATAATGTATGCCTCCTCCATGAAATATTTCTGGATTAGCCTACATATCACAACAAAAAATACATGACAAAATATAAATAAATGGGTATCATTGAAGGTGTTTAAGTAGCTCAAAATTGTCCACTGTATAAAATAACCAAACCAACCACTGTTTCCAACTGTGCACACTGGTAAGGTGTTCCAGGCAGTATACGGTATACACATCACTCTCCCATTCAAAAGAGAGGCACATGATCACCTATTTTTACACCCTACCATTACTCTCTGCCTTGGCTGGTGAAGCAAAGGGATAGCTCGGGGTGCCTGCTGGGGGGGCCGGGGGTGTTGCAGGAGAGGGTTGACCAGCAACATGTTTGCCCTCTGCTCTTTGTATCAATACAGGTAGTGCAACCAACCCTGCACAGTGGGGTTTCAACAGTGCTATGGAGGTGTACGCACACATGCACGCACACACACACACACACACACACACACACACAGCTCTGTCAAGGCCATATACTGGCCAGTCTATAACGATCTACATTAGCTTTGGTTGCCTGGCTCCAACCTCTAGCATATTTGTGTTCTCCACTGGCTAGCTATTTTATTACTAGTCCCTGTTCAAACAGGCCCCTGACTGGCACCTGAATTATCAGAGTTGCACCTTATCGGCAAGTGTTTCGCATTTAGCTTTATTTTTAATTAGGTAAATAAGCAAGAATGTCATTGGCTTATGACTTCCTGATAACATGTGAAAACATTAACATGCATCGGATTATAGCACAACTATGAAATATATTTTCCTTTGACTTGACTGCTTATAATCTCTAATAGACTTTTTGGAGGCAGTAAAATGGTAAAGGAGGCGGTAAAGCCAATGATTACCGGTCGGAACAGCCTAATTTATGTTATATAATGCCAACTGGAAGTAAAGGAGGTCATGTAATGGAGAGGATTAGCATTCATAAATACATAATTCCTGTGTAATCCTTTGCATATTAAACTTCCATGACTGTTAATTTATCTCATTCTCCACAGGATGTACACATCAGTACATGATTAAACAATGATTTTGCTGTCAATTTATGAATTCAGTTTGTGCAAAAATGATGTCAGCCAACAATTAGATACTAAAACTAGGATTTTCAGTATGTTACGTCTATCCATCTATCCATCCATTTACTTACTGGGGGCAGTAGGGCAACTAGAGCTTCTACCAGCTCACCCTGGGAGATCCCTAGGCCTCCACAGATCAGCTGGAAGATATAATCCCCCCAGGGTGTCCATGCCCTGGGTGTTGGCCCCAGGGTCTGCTCCCAGTCCTGCCCAGAACACCTCCAGGGGGCATCCCTAACAGATGCCAGAAACACCTCAGTTAGTTGGCTTCTCTCCATGTGGAGGAGCAGCAGCTCTACTTTGTGGCCCAGGCGTTGTTCCCACGTTGATTCCGGATGGGTTACATGGGCTTCCCATTTTGTCGCACACCATCATAGGACCATCTTTGTTTAGATCTTCATTCCAGACCTGCTCACCTTGGGTGACTCTGCCAGGAGCAGAAACATAGCACTGGCTCACTTAGCTATTGAAGGCCATTTCAAAAAGCCACATATGATCACACAAAAAAACATAAATGTGTCGGAATAACGCAAACACCAATCTACCCCACTCCTGGTCCTTTATTCTTTTCTTTTTGTATGTTGGCACTTTATGTATACAGTGTGTGCACTTGGGGGAAAATTGGACCTATTACAGGAGCAACACTTTTAATGTGTTTCTTAGAGGGCCAAGACATTGGCAAACATGTACTTTAACTTTTTATCTGTTCGATGCTCAACAACGAAACTAAGCAACCTCACATTATGGTAAACCACAATGTAATATTAATCATTTGACACCCACATCTGTTATTAAGTTAAGAGATACCTGCTTAACACTGCAGGCCTACAATTGCAGGCCTTCACTAATTCCACGAAAAAGGCACTGTTGATTCACAGAAAGTAGAATTCCAGTGATAAGTTATTTAGTTCTTTAGTATATGTAACCCTGAGATTGTAGGGTTAGGGTTACAATTGACCACAGGCAGAGAATGACAACATAATTGAGACTCACCCATTCGCCTTTCTACAGTATACTTATTTAAGTATGTAATATTGCAATATTGATGTGATCTGTAAGTAATTCCAAGTCCACTAGCACTAGATTTAACCACACTGTCAGTAACTTTCAAATTGGACACATATTGGTTCAAAACCCATCCAGGACCTCTCTTGATTTAAAAGCCTTGAAGTACTAACTACAGTACGGTCTGCCTGGCTCCAAACCTTTTAATTTTAACTAGGCAGACACGGTCAAGTCCTTTGGCTGCCGCCCTCAGCACTGACTTACCCCCCACCCATCCACTGGCGAACAAGTTGCAGCAGTGCCCCTTGGGGAATAGCCAGAAATGTGTGTCTACCTAGATAGTATGTCTATTTAAAAGGCAATGTTTGTGCTCCACCTTGTTTCCTTTTCTCTTGCCATTAGCAAAGGATTTCCATGCATTTTTGTTTATCTGCCAACAGGGACAGCAAACATGACATTCTTCTTACCACTGCCCACCTCCACACTACATTCTCTTCTGTTAGATCCCCCTCTACAGCCTTCTTCTTTCTTTTCTACCATATTTTTCTCTTGGATTGCTGCCAATCAGTCATTTCTTCATGTGTAGATCTCTGTGCTCCTACTGAGACTCTCCAATCTACTCAGCCATTCCCCCAAACTACACACACACACACACACACACACACACACACACACATACACATACATCTCAACCCACACATGCATCTCAACCACACACACACACACACACACACACACACACACGTAGTCCACACATTAATCAAATAATCTCTTTTCCCAATAACTTGTATAGTTTAATGTTTAAGAAGTAATTTATTATCTGGTAAAATCCATGGGAAGGAGAATAGGTGTCACTCTTAAGTGAGGTTATGAGTCTACAGTTTAAATAACTTTTCGAGAGCTCGCTAAAAGTGAATTGACTCATCGACTGAAACTGTCTGACAACAAAGTTTATTAAGTAAGAAAGTTTAGCAAGTTAATTGAAGCAAAACTCATGAGACAGTGATTTCCCGGAGACGTTGATTACACGTTCATGTTTGTGCCAAGAAAAAACTGCAGTTTGGCTTGGGCGCCTTTTGACTTGTTAGCCTGATCCAAACATCACCAGACCAACGTGATCTCTGCTGGGACTGGGTAGTTCCAGGAGGGATCTGACCCGTCCAATGAATGAACAAACAACGCCAGCCCAAAGTCTCCAAAGCGCATGACCATCTGATCTCCGAAAGCGTCACCAAGTAAAAGGTATCCTTGTCTATCATGCGAGTTTATACAAACTTAACTTACAGGTTAGGTTGTTGCTCGATCAAGGTTTAATAGTTATTAAGTTAAGGGTTTAATACTGTCAATAGAGTTAGGATTTAATACAGTCTATAGAGTTAGGGTTTAATATGGTCAATTCTCCTGTCAAGATTTCCCATTTTAAGCTGTTTTATTTAGACTTAGGTTTTTGTTGTTTTGTCTATGTTCATTTACCTCTCCATCATTTATTCATGTTACAGACTTTCTTTATTGTGTAAATAAATGTTGTTGTAATCTAAGGAGGAAGTAGTGCTAATGGTTAATTGACTAGGTTAATCTTTATGGTATAATCTAATATCTAATATTAGTTATATTCTTCCTAACGGAAGTGGTGCCCCATTTGAGTAATAAAATAATCCAGGTTACGTTTAGATCAGTTTAAGCCACTTAATCACGCTACAGCATGCGTGTGTTTGTGCGCGTGCTGAGGTGGACATCAGTCGTGTGCAGTAATTAATTAATAAGTGTTTATACGTGTGTGTGTGTGTGTGTGTGTGTGTGCAACACCGGTCAGGTAGAGAAGATAGATGACGAGGAGGCATTGGTTCACGTCAGCATTATCCATTTAGCTTATCTATTATGCTAATCGCCTCCCCCCTAAAAAAAACCCCTAATATTTGTAATTTATTCAAAATGTTCTCTCCCCCTTTTGATTTTTCAAATAATGCCCTCCCCACTGCGCAATTAGCCAAAAGACATCATTCCATTTTGATTAATGAATGTTCATGAATCAAAACAAAACCCATATAGATAATTATTGATGATCTGATACTCCTGCAGTGTTATAAATTCACTACTCCCTTTTCCGTCAAAAGGTAACTGATGAATTTAATTGATGATCCAAATCGTGTAACGCAAATATTCATCAATATTTCAAGGGTTTATCTATCCTGCTATACCTTCTTTTCTTCTTTCGCCCCATTAAAGAAGGAGTGATGTCATGTTTTCTTTCTAAAAGAACAAGTTACTGCCACGATCAATATGCGCTGAGGCCTCAGGATCTCAGGAAGGTGATTATGTATATCATGGATTTTCTATACGCATATCTGCCTCTAAATTAAACACAGATGACCTCAGTGCGCTATTGGAAATCATTGAGTTTTCATAACTTCTCAGACGGGCGAGGACAAAGTGACCTGTCGGTGCACATGGATTAATAAAAAGTATGATGTAAATGTAACCTCAATTGTCTTTTTATGCCTTCATATCCTTATTACACCAGAGGGAAATTTGGAACATTTGGGAAAACGCCCCTTTGGCCGTTTTCCCCTTGTGCACTAACTGGTCATAAATGCAGGCCAGTTCATGTGTTCAGCCTCCCACTATGGCCATATCCCACTAGCCCAGCTCAAACGGGTATAGAACTGGTCATAGGACGTGGATAGGACATTTTCTGACATTAAAATCCCAATGACATATAGATTGCAACACATGAGTATTTCCCTCATGTGTTGAGTACTTCACTCAAGAATAGACCTAAATCATTTGATCTACCCTTAAAATATACCCAGCTGGATACCAGCTTAAATGTAGGCATATAGATGGCTTTTGTATGGAGCTAGTGTGTTTCTGGTAGTATGCCATCATTATGTAGCCTGGCATCGGGCGCAGACCAAAATGCCTGAGGTATGCTTTACACCGAGTAGCATTCAGGCAGGATTTCAGAGTAGATTCACATAGAGATAGATAGAAACCCAGTGGCACAACTGTAGTCATTGTCATTTGAAAATGAAATAAAATGTAGGAAAAACAACAAATGTTGTAATGTTTTAACACAAATAATGTTTTAAAAATATAAATAAATCATTGGAAATTAATTAAAATACAAATTCTGTCATCTTTCAAAATGCCTGGGCATGCCCGCATTCACAGCTTATATGGACCGCTCACCACTGATATATATAGATTTGTACATTATGGAATTTCTCGTGCAAAACAAATTTACATATATATTTGTATAACTTATTTCAGTGTTGTTCTTGATGTCGGATGACTTATTATGAATTCCTTTTCCCTCCATAATATCATGTTTATTAGAACTAATCTCCGCGGCTGTTTTCATGTTGATAAGAGAGTCTGGGTTCATTAAGCACTGTGAAAGGACCGCAACCAATTGGTCCTAATTTTGGTCTTCCTGCTGTGGTCAGCCATTTGATCAACAGGCCTTGGAGACTTGCCGCATGCTCTATAATTTCCCAGGTGGTGATTGTTCAGGAGCAACACCAGTCTAGTGGTTATATGCAAGCTCCAATCTGACTGCTTATCAGTGTTGGGAACGTTACTTTAAAAAAGTAATTAGTTATAGCTACTCACTACTTGTTCCAAAAAGTAACTGAGTTAGTAACTGAATTACTTTATAATAAAAGTAACTAGTTACCAGGGAAAGTAACTATTTGCATTACTGTAAAAGAAAGTTGCTATATGTCAAAGACTTATAGTTTAAAATTGTTTGGTGTGTGTGTGGTGCGCATGGCCTGGCTTGTGTGTAAAAACACTGGCTCCGATTGGCTACCATGAAACATGACTCTGCCTTAGCCAATCATAATCGCTTATCTCATTGTTAACCCACCCGGTCTCCTCACTAGCAGTTTGTGTATGGAGCCAGGGGTGCGATCGGATTACGCAGTTTATTCAATCAATTCATAGTAACGCACCGCATTTAACGTTCAGTAACGATATGGCGTTGTAATGACGGAAACAGTAATTAGTTAGATTACCCCGTTACTGAAAAAATAACGCCGTTACATAACACCATTCTTTTAAACGGCTGTTATTCCAAACACTGCTGCTTATCAAGTTTTAATTTTTTCATGATCACCTAATTTACCCTAGAAGCCTCCTCTTCCTCCTTTTAGTCTCTCAAGACAGACATGTGGCTTGCACAATGCTTGAGAAATTGCCCCAGCCTACACATTTGTACTTGAGGTAGCCACATTTTGAGTAACTAGATCCAGAAATCCAGAACAGGATCCAAGGTTTTTTTCCACCAATCACGTTAGGCAATGCTTTATAATTGGTTATTCTGGGTGGATATGTTTGCATGAACATTGTGTGATACTCACAAAATAAGTGTTTTGTTGAGATTATTACTTTCTGTTTCCTTTCCTTTTATTGCAATCATATTTTATTTCATTCTGACTACTAATGAGAGATTACAGAAAAGCACACAATCACGGGCTGTTTCATAAAACGGACACTTGGTGGCAGCACCCACCAGCAGCGTCACGCTGGGACCCTTTAGCGATGCGCCGAGGAAGGTGAGCTCATAATCTGAATGAATGGAGAATGAGCAACTAGTGTCCTGCGTCGCTAATTGCTGTCTGTGTTTCCAATATTTCCAGAGCACTCCTATCAAAGGATTATATATATATCTGCCAGCGGAGACCTAGCCGGGACCCGCTACAATTGTGTCATTGGTCGAAATACCTTGGATCAAGTTCTGGATTTCTGGATCTGGTTAATCAAAATGTAGCTACCTAAAGTACAGATGTGTAGACTGGAGCATTCCAAAATAATTGTGCAAGCCACTCATCTGTAGGCTGAGAGGAGGTCATGAATTGTATTGTTTTTTCAGTCTAAAGGCCTTTACACACCAGGGACAAAACGAAAATGCGCAATATTCATTGACGAATAGTCGCGTTCAAACCTTTCACACCAAGACCGACACGAATAATCGCTCAATGCATTCCACCGAAAATTAAAAGTTTGCTGGTGGAGGACTAGCCCTGGAGCAACTGTTTGATTGATATGAGAGAGCGCATGAAGAAGAAACGGAGCAGACACAAAACGTGTGTGTTTACAGTGCAGTGAATGAATTAGCGTAGCGGTGGAATAATCAAAAAGTTACGAATTGTAGTGGCCTGTAAAAAATAAGTTTTTAATATAATAATCCCCACACTCAACTCTACACACTGGAGACGGGCTCGTTATTTCAAGTGTGCAAGGGTTTTCATCATTCATAAATGGACTGAACAGAGGGGTTTAATATACTGTATGTTAGCATTATATAAATCAAAATGTATTTATCATATGTATGCATTTATGTGATACTGCATGGCCTTTAATAGTCCGTTTATAATGGTCAAAATAATACCTCCGGAGCTCAGTGGATTGTTCAAGGAAAGACCTAAGTGAGCCCATATGCTTCCACTCTCTTTGGCTTTCCTCCTGCCTGTCCACTCTCTAAAACTCTCTAAAATCTATTGATCGCGTGAGCAACTTTCATTATTTTATTGGTTGGCTTGTTGTTTTCGGCATCCATAATTCGCAAAAAACTAGGGATGTCCGATATTATCGGCCCACCGATATTATCGGCCGATATTGGCATAAAAAATCAATATTGGAAAATATCGGTATCGGTTTTTTAACCGATACCGAAATCGATTTTGAAATAATTTCAGACATCTGTTATGTTTCAAGTGAGGACGTGGTTTAATGACATCATCAAACGCGCTGCGCCGTCTCAATAACAAGCCTGGGCTGTGCGGCCGTGTAGCGGGACGCTAGTTGTAGCTGTGGTTATGTCGGTGGTTTGGAATTATTTCAAAGTTTCTACGTTGAATAGTCAAATAGGGGTCAGCGCAACATACTGACACATTCTGCGAAACAGGTCTCATCACAACCGGTTCAGGTCCGCTGTACCGCGCTCACATTATTTTATTTATTAATCCGCACTTCCAGACCGTCACCGGGGCTTCAGAGTAATGTGTCCGAGGAGAGTAGCCCTCTCCCAGACTCACTCGCTAGCTTTTACCGCTGTTTTTTTTTAAAAAATTGTATTTATTAATCCACACTTCCACACCGTCACCGGGGCTTCAGAGTAATGTGTCCGAGGAGAGTAGCCCTCTCCCGGACTCACTCGCTAGCTTTAACCGCTGTTTTTTTCCTGTTTTTTTTCATCCATCTTTTCTTCTCACTAACATTCAGATGTTAAAATCAAATAAAACGCCAACAGTAAAAAGGGCTAACTAGGCCAAGTCAATAGCTGTCGCCGCTGTCACGTGACGCTCGGCATAAAGCCTATTGCGGTTTGCAATGAGTGTAAAGCGGAGGTTTCACGTGGCCGCATATTAGTGATGGATTTCATGATTCGTTTGCGCGAATCAGTTCGCGTCGTTCAGTTCGCCATAAAGAGTCGTTCGTTCGTTCGCTCGTTCGTTCGTTCAGTCGTGTTTCCGGTAGCGGTGAATCATTCACTGAGTCGTTCAGACTCAGCTCCTCCCTCCGTCCCTCGTTCTCATTCGCGAACGGCGAATGCATTCGCGAATCGCGAATGCCAGCCGAGTCGCCTCCTCCCTCGTTCACAACATTCAAACGAATCACGAATGCAGTTAAGTTACCATTCAGAGATCAAGTTACAGTTCAACTCCAACAAACCAACTGGGGGAGGGGGGTTGATGGTGTTAATAAATGTGTGAATAATAGCAAATACAACATTGTGTCTGGTTGAATATGTTAACATATGTATTTAATTTGAGTTCAACAGATTTATTTAATGTATGCATAATGACATGTCAGGATCAAAATGCCCCATTCCCCCAATTCAAGGTAAAGTTAGACAAACCAAACGCAGCGGGATGCGGGGGGGCGTAGTAGATTATTGGATGTTTAATATATCAGCAAGATAATTTAGCAATGATGAGTTTTAAAGTTAATGACGTACAGTTGTGTTTATTCTGGGCATATTTTATTTACTATTGTGAAGATGGCCATTGGCCACCCCCACTCAAGACCAAGATCCACCAAGGTGGGGGTCCCGGCCGGGTCGCGTGCGTGAGAAGGAAGCATGAAAGAACGAAACAGATTGACAAGACATTCAAATATATTATTAATCTGGCATGACACAGAAAATACAAAGACAGCATGCATTTACCATTTCACTGATATTTAAATACGATTGGCTGGCTCTCGTGAGTCGTGACGTCTCAGTCCTCGAGTCAATCACAGTCAGGGAACGACTCGCGACTCGCGAATCAGCGCCGCGAATCAGCAGCGCGTCAGAGACTCAGCGAACGAGACGAACGACGACGAACGAGTCGAACGAGAACGGCGAACGAGGTCAGTTCGTTCACTTTAAAGAGTCGTTCGTTCGAACTGATTCGTTCGCGAACGAGCCATCACTACCGCATATATCGGTATCGGTTGATATCGGTATCGGAAATTAAGAGTTGAACAATATCGGTTATCGGTTATCGGTAAAAAAGCCAATATTGGACATCCCTACAAAAAACAAAACATTTGCGAAAATAAATAATCAGATTATTTCTAATCGGATTCAGTATGGATAGACTCATAGAGATGGATGGGTTTGAATTTTTTAATTGACGTCCGATTTATTCTCACAAATTATTCGCGCTTGGTCTGAAAAGGCCTTAACTTAACGCAATTTCCATCCTCTCACTTCCATTGAGCTGTCTACATCAGTTAACAGCTAACAGAAGAATAAGACCCTGACAAAAAGACAAGGAGCATAAATATGGAATTTTTTGAGAAATAATTTGGTGACACAATATCTAAAACATGAACGGAAATGGATATCCCTTTATCGGAAGTCCCTCCCTCTCTCTCGCGCTACTTAACCCATGTAACACTACTAAAACAATGGAAATTGCTCATTCTGAAGCATGTTCGGAAGTCCTGCCCTCTCTTCCTCAAAGAACACACATTTGAAGCACCGTTGTGAGATGAGAACGCCTGGGAACAAGGTTTACTCGTCTGTCTTGAGAGACTAGCCTTTAACTGGATTGGCCGTGGTTAGCTTTACCGTCATGTCTCTCATCATATGCTTCATGGTCTTCATTACTAGAAATAAGCAACGGTGATGGCAGCTAACAGAGCAGCCGTGGCACAGGCCGATGAGAACGGTACTGCGTGAGACGTTGTAGCTCTCAGCATGCCGTGCCGCCCCCCCCCCCCCCCCACACACACATACACACACACACACACACCAGGCAGCCATTAGGCAGGCAACTTGGCGAGAAATTGAATTTCTGTGACGTTATTGGGCTGCTTCAGTGGCTTAGTGGGAGGGGGGGGGGGGGGGGGGGGGGGTGGCGGGAGGGTAAGACAAATAGAAACTGAATTGAATGAGGGAGAGGAAAGAGAGACAAGAAGAGTAAAACTAACCAGACAGTGCAGTACAGAGATCTGGTGGTGGAAGAGAAGAGGAGAAAAAAAGAAGGATGAAAACTAACAGGGATATTGATTGAAAAAGAATGGAGATGTGCAGACCTTTATGAGACGCATCTGGCTGTGGAAAGATAAAATGGAGAGGGAGAGAGGGCAAGGAGAGAGTAAAAACGGTGCAGGTTATGGCCTCATAGCCATGACGAAGAATGTCTGGCAGATTAGTGTGTGTAGTAACTTCAGTTAATTATGTGCCCGCCCGTAATTCTGCCTGGCTGGCGGCGTGTGTCTCTTGGTGCTATGGAGAGCAGCAGGGAGAGGGAAATTGTGTGTGTGTGTGTGTGTGTGGTCATGTGTACGTGTAATGTCTCATAATGAAAGTGATGTCTGGACCTTTGACTCCTTAGTGGTGCTTTAAATGAAGCGCAAAAGTCCTGTATCAGCATTTTGGTTAGCACTAGAGGGTTTGTGTGTGCGTGTGAGTTTGTCTACCAGAGCGAAAGAGAGAGTGTGTGTGTGTGTGTGTGTATGTGTGTGTGTGTGTGTGTGTCAGAGACAGTAGAAAGAATATGCATGTGGAAAAGACAACGTGCACAGGGACTTGATGCATTAACCTAAAATAGAATGTGAACTCTCGCAGGAAGTCTGTCCTCTAATTGACCGGATTCTGTGTGAGCAGCACTTTTTAAACACCTTTTGTTGCCCATTTTGCAGTGATTAACCAGGCATTGCTTTTAATTGGCCGATCTTGTAAGACCTGCTTTACTCAGCACAGAGGGTGGCGATCTGGACTCAACTTATTTTTATAAAAGACCCAGACCATGGGCTTAAACTACCAGGCGAACGTTAGGCGAATACAGAATATTAATACAGAATACAGAAGATGAGATAAGATAGTACTTTCTTCATCCCAGCCTGGAAATTCGGAAAGATTTACTAATCAATCAAACATGCATGCCTACATACCTACAGTATGTACGTAGTAAATACATACATACATACATACATATATACATATCCACCACTGCTAAAATGCCCCTTTGAGGCATCTGAAATGGATAATGTGACCTTTAAATACACTGTGCATATGTGTTCTGCATGTTCCTCAAAGGGTAAAGTATTTTCAACTCAAAGGCTAATTATGAGAAAAAAAGCTTGTTTTATACAGAATAATCATGTTTCCTACAGACCATTTGATTCAGTTGGATTTTGTTCTTCATTCTCCTGTGTATGCATTTGCCCAAAAGTGCTGCATAAATTGAGCTTCCTTGATGTCGATAAAGGGGTTTATGCTTCATGTCAAATTCTGAAATAAATCTGATTAGCATTGATTAAGTGTCTGGCGAACATCACATACCACAAGGAGTCGGCGCTTTAATCACATGCAATACTTTTCGATGGGATGTCAAATTAGAAAATACACACACTAATACATTAGTAGTAATGTATTTCATATCACCGAAGGCAAAAAACCGGGTTTGACTAATTGATTAACCGTGCCGTGTTTCAGGTCAAACAAGTTGAAATACAATTTGATATATGTATATTAATATAATGATTTTCATATATGATGATATATTATATATCATATGCATTATATATAGGCTGCTTACATTGTTTATATATATATATATATATATATATATACACAAACACTTACTTACTTGTTAATAATTACAGTAAAACTTAAACTCTACTTCTTTTCAGTCGGTATAAGGCGTGTAATCTAAGCACAGTTGGTGTGAAAACTGTGTTACGGCATACCCAGTCCATCTGTTTCCAAGTAGTCAATCCTCTTCTGCTTGGGCATCCCATGGTGCACCATTTCAATATGCTATGTTCTATGACAGGGACATTTCTGAAGTTGAAAAACATCTGGGCTGAACCGACATGCTGAACCTGTCAAGACCAGGTGAACAAATTTTGCATGCGGTAATCGAACAGATATGCTGGAAAATAATAAGGGCATTTCATTCATGTGCATGTGCATTAAGTAGCGCATGGAAATGCACATTTACAATTGATCATGCAAACTGTCTTTCCTAATCAAAATGTGAAATGAAAAATGCAAATACAAACATTCCGTCTGGTTCTTTCTGTTTTTGGGATAGCCTAGTCTATATACAGTACCTAACTTCTACTATTATTTTGTTCTGAGATTTTTAATTAGTATTATACCTATTGAATCAGTGTTTCTTGTACATTCAACCTGGATCATTCTGTTTCCCAAGCGTGGCCCCCCACCCACTAATGCTCATCCAACTCTATGGCTCTTAGATCATTAAAGCTGTTTTCCATAATGGAACATGGATCATCATCGTGATTGACCACTGTAATCTTTTATCAAGCTCCCACCGTAGTCGGTCATACAGTGAGCTGTGGTTGGTAAGAAGTGAAATGTTGTGCCGTTGCCAAAGTCTGTACAGTGAGGTGTATAGCACCTTACTCAAACTAGTTTCAGACTGCACTAGCCCTTACCACCACCACCACCACATTCACCCACACACCCCACTATGAAGAAGCCCTGATGAATAATGTTGCTTAATTAAACACTCATATTTAAGGGAATTTTGGATGGGAGTGGAGGGGGAGCTCTCATCTGTGCTATTAATTGCCATGGTCGTTAGCATGCGTATAGCTGTCGCATGCATCTGGGCTCTGATGTATTTGCAGTTCCATTATCGCCCAGCCAAGAGTGTTCCAGGGAAAGGGGTATGTGTGTGTGTGTGTGTGCATTTGGGTTTGGAAATGACATGGAAACAACAAGTGGGGGTATTGGATGGTTTTGTTAGTGATTGAAGAGTTGGCCATCTAACCTGGAGTGACTAAGGGCGCTATTACATTAGGTATGATTGCTTTGTACAGTGTACGATTGCCCCCCGCTCCACATCCCCGCCGGTCAGTGTTCACATTGGTAAAATTGTTCCGTACTTGAGTACGCTTGCGTATTTAGACATATTGGGTACAGACATGAGTACGGACTTGGGTACGGTACACTTCAAACAAACTGGACTTGGGATCAAGTGTACTCAGATCTGGGCCCGGGTCCCTAGTGTCAAAGTGCCCTAAGGGAAAAAAAATAATAGCTTAAATGCTTTTGCAAGGTCAAGGCCACAAGCCTATGGAAGCAAATCTGTACCATAATTCAAATTAAAGTGGATTAACAGAAATGCTTTTTCATTTTCAGAATATAGCTGCATTTTTTGACACATAAATAAAATGAATAATAAATCATCCAAACTGCATTTTCATTTTCTTCTTCAATATTGTTCATGTTGTAACTTAATTAAAATGAAAAAGAAAAGGACATTTAAGATTTAATTTTCAAAAGATGCCCCGGCAAATAGTTACCAAAATTCAATTTGAAATGTCAAATTTGAAAATTAAAATGCATTAACAGAAAGGCATTTTCTTTTCAAGGTCATTGCTGCATTATTTGACTCATAAATAAAATGAATAATATATCATCCAAACTGCCTTTTCATTTTCTTCTTCAAGACTGCTCATTTTATGACACAACTAAAAAGAAAACAAAGAGGACATTGCTTTTTCGTTTTCATGCCCGCCCCCCGCAAAAAAAGAGTCCATAATTCAATTTGAATTCGCAATCCTGAAGCGGCGCAGGAGAGTGACGTCAGTGGCCGTTCTTCTCTTTCCGGGTTGGTTGGGCTCACTCATAGACATAATATACCTATGGGCTCACCTGTACACTAGTGTTGGGAAGTTCGACTCTTTTTACTGACTCTGATCTTTTACTCTAAATTTAACGAATCTTTTTTTGAGTCATTTCATTCATTTTTTACAGCAGGTGGCGCTGTAGCCCTCTTGTGAGCTTTGTAAAAAAGACCGCTGTTCTCAAACACTTAACAATGAAGTCAACATGGTTTACTTCAGCTGACAAAGTTTACACAAAATGCCACAAGCAATTCAAACCATGTGAAAACCTAAGAAAGCAAATACACATCACAATAAAGTGACTTGTGTCCTGTGTCCTCCCTGCCATTGTTGTTTGACAGCACGACACGACAGTGACTGGGTAGCTGTCACGTCACAAATATACGAGAGACCGATCCGTATGAACGATCCAGTGAACGAACTGTTTGGCTTACTGCTCTCTTCAGCCTGAGCTGCCTGTCACGTGACAAATGAACGAGAGACCGATCCGTATGAACGATCCGGTGAACGAACTGTTGTGCTTACTGCTCGTCACACAGACTGAACCATAGACATATATACATAGACGCCTCATGACGTGATGGAACGTAACCCAGCGTCGCCGCCATATTGGTAGGGACTCCTCACTCTAGTCTAGCATAGGAGTCAACGGGAGAGCAAGCTATGCCAGTATTTTGTGCAGCTTACGGCGCAGTATTGACACCAGATTGCGTGGGATTACCTTTCACAAGTAAGATTGAACAATAATTCTTATTATTTAAAAAAAAAAAAAAAATTAATTAATTCGTCCTGTATCATAAATAAATCTCTGCCATTTGTAACAAACCAAACCGTGTGAAAATCCGGTAAAAATTCGGGGAGTTATGCTTATTATTGTAGTTGGGGATACACCTTCCTCCATAGAAATGAATGCACTGGGGACGCACTGGGGCCCCTTCCAAGATGGCGGCCGCGCTGCTACGTCAGCTCTAACGGGCAGCGTCAGTCTATGAGGCGTCTATGTATATACTGTATGTCTATGGACTGAACGGCCTGGCTGTACCAGCGCACTCTACTTCACACTCTCCTCTAGATGCGTATCGCGGTCAGAAACTGAAGAAGAATAGCGGCCACTGACGTCACTCTCCTGCGCCGCTTGGGATTGCGAATTCAAATTGAATTATGGACTCTTTTTTTGCGGGAGGCGGGCATGAAAACGAAAAAGCAATGTCCTATTTGTTTTCTTTTTAGTTGTGTCATAAAATGCGCAGTCTTGAAGAAGAAAATGAAAATGCTGTTTGGATGATCTATTCATTTTATTTATGAGTCAAATAATGCAGCAATGACCTTGAACTGAAAATGCCTTTCTGCTAATGCATTTTAATTTTCAAATTTGACATTTCAAATTGAATTTTGGTAACTATTTGCCGGGGAATCTTTTGAAAATTAAATCTTAAAATTCCTTTTCTTTTTCATTTTAATTAAGTTACAACATGAGCAATATTGAAGAAGAAAATGAAAATGCAGTTTGGATGATTTATTATTCATTTTATTTATGTGTCAAAAAATGCACCTATATTCTGAAAATGAAAAAGCATTTCTGTTAATCCACTTTAATTTGAATTATGGTACAGATTTGCTTCCATACAAGCCGTTGTTATTACTATTATTATTATTATTTAGGAAACTTCATACATTCATGTATGAAGAGTCAGGCAAAGTCATATTCACAAACCTCTAGATGAAAACACTCAACAGACGCCGTACCAAAGGCATTACCTGTTTTCTTGTCTTGCACCATCTTGATTGTTTAATCAATTTTGGATGCAAATAATTTCCTGTTCCTTGCCTACTTCAATTGCTTTTTGAATTACAAACATTTGTTTCCCGAGTGTGAATCTCTTTTTATTTTCATGCATCAGAAGCACTAAAAGCCAGGCCAAACACAGAATGGTTAAGTTATACATCAGTTATTGTTCTATTATGGACCATAAATCTGCATAATGTGCCACCCATGACCTTAACACAAGATGCTTATGAAATCATAAATGGCATAAATATTGATAATGTCTCATTTGGAGCTGTTTCATTTAAAAGCATTACATTGTAAGTGTGGTCCGGGAGGTTATTGATATTCTGCTGTGTGGCCCTGCATGCAAAGGGCCCCGAGGTAATGTGATTGGACGCTAGGTGGGAACAAGGAATCAAATCACAGGAGCCGACTCACTGAGGAGAGGGGGGGGTCGCATGTGTGGACACCTGGAGCCGGGGGGCAGGGGAGACAGTCCCGCATGTCACGATGCCATATGCAGTTTAAACTAAACTATAAATGTACACAGCATACACTGAGTAGGGCTGGTGTGACCTCAGCCCGTTCAGCAGGTGTCGAAGCACAGGTCCCGGTAGGAGAAAGGATCCAAAACAGGCACGTTTTCTAAAGTAAATAATAATATTTATTGACTAGAAAGGGCTAAGGGAAGGGGAGAACAAAACAGGGACTGTAAGACAACAAACACTAAACAATAACCCACTCAGTTAGGCAAAGGCAAACTAACAACCAAACAACAACAAAATCACCAGAGAAATGTACATGCCTGGTATACCAGCACGACAACAAAATCACAATAGTGGTATAAGGCGAACAGGTACTGTACACAGTCGCACAAGAATGGCGTAGAGCCTACAAACCATGGCATGAAAGCCTACAAAAGAGACAGGTAGTGTCCGTGGCAAAAAGAGCCTCGTGGTGTGGGAGAGCACAGGCTTTATCCACCCGCCCCTTTTGATTGTAATTGCCCTCAGCTGGGCCTGCAGGATACTCTACAGGAAGGGGCGGGGGTACCTGAGCAGAGGGGGGAAAAGAAAAGGGATTACAATCCTCATACAAAATAACTACCTATACCTACCTATGTGAACGGAATACATTAGTAATGATGAGGCAACCAACCTACGTAACACCTCCCCCCATAAAAGTGAACCCAGGGGGTTAGCACACATTATTACATACAAAACAAACATCAGCTTGATATACCCCAACAAAAAACTAACTTCTGGATAAGGCATCGGCCACAACATTGTCCACCCCCTTCTTGTGACGTATCACAATGTTGTAGCCCTGTACCAGAAGAGCCCATCGCATCAACCGTTGGTTGCTGTTGCACATTTGGGCCAAAAACACAAGAGGATTGTGGTCGGTATAGACCACAACAGGAGAGGCACTGGATCCAACTGGATACACCTCGAAGTGCTGGAGGGCGAGGAGCATGGCCAGGGTTTCTTTCTCGATGGTAGAGTAGTTAAGCTGGTGGTTTTTAAACTTAACTGAGAAGTAACACACTGGATGCTGCACAACGCCCTCAACCTCCTGTAGCAACACCGCACCAGTGCCAACAGCGCTTGCGTCAACCTCCAGCTGAAAGGGACGCAAAAAGTCGGGGGCTGCCAGAACCGGGGCGCTGCATAGAAGGGATTTTGCAGCCTCAAAGGCACACTGACATGCAGTACTCCAAACATAGGGAACAGCAGGACTACACAACGAGGTGAGGGGAGCTACCACCACTGAAAAATTCCTGCTGAAACAACGATAATACCCTGCCATTCCCAAAAACCGACGCAACTCACGTCGAGTGGAAGGAACAGGATATTTTAGGACAGCTTTGACCTTGGCGTCAACAGGGCGGACCTGTCCGTGTCCAACCTGTTTGCCTAAATAGGTCACGGTGGCCTTACCAAACTCGCATTTAGCGAGATTGAGTGTCAACGATGCCGCAGCTAACCGTTGGAATACCACCCTCAAACTGGCGATGTGGTCCTCCCACGTGTCAGAGTACACCACCACATCATCCAAATATACATTACAATGAGGCACATCTCCCAAAACGAACTGCATCAGCCGTTGGAACGTGGCGGGTGCATTCCTCATTCCAAACGCCATGACGGTGTACTGCAAGAAGTGGTCAGGTGTAACAAAGGCCGAAATATCAGAAGCTCGCTCCGTCAGAGGCACCTGCCAGTACCCCTTCAAGAGATCAAGCTTTGATATAAATACAGCAGGACCAATACTATCAATACAGCCATCCATCCTGGGCAACGGAAAAGAGTCAGGCACAGTCACTGCATTCACTTTTCTATAGTCTGTACAGAAACGTGGAGAGCCATCAGCCTTGGGAGCTAAAAGGCATGGAGAGCTCCATGGACTACAGCTAGGCCTAGCTAGTCCATTCTCCACGCGATGGGCTCTTCTGGTACAGGGCTACAACATTGTGATACGTCACAAGAAGGGGGTGGACAATGTTGTGGCCGATGCCTTATCCAGAAGTTAGTTTTTTGTTGGGGTATATCAAGCTGATGTTTGTTTTGTATGTAATAATGTGTGCTAACCCCCTGGGTTCACTTTTATGGGGGGAGGTGTTACGTAGGTTGGTTGCCTCATCATTACTAATGTATTCCGTTCACATAGGTAGGTATAGGTAGTTATTTTGTATGAGGATTGTAATCCCTTTTCTTTTCCCCCCTCTGCTCAGGTACCCCCGCCCCTTCCTGTAGAGTATCCTGCAGGCCCAGCTGAGGGCAATTACAATCAAAAGGGGCGGGTGGATAAAGCCTGTGCTCTCCCACACCACGAGGCTCTTTTTGCCACGGACACTACCTGTCTCTTTTGTAGGCTTTCATGCCATGGTTTGTAGGCTCTACGCCATTCTTGTGCGACTGTGTACAGTACCTGTTCGCCTTATACCACTATTGTGATTTTGTTGTCGTGCTGGTATACCAGGCATGTACATTTCTCTGGTGATTTTGTTGTTGTTTGGTTGTTAGTTTGCCTTGCCTAACTGAGTGGGTTATTGTTTAGTGTTTGTTGTCTTACAGTCCCTGTTTTGTTCTCCCCTTCCCTTAGCCCTTTCTAGTCAATAAATATTATTATTTACTTTAGAAAACGTGCCTGTTTTGGATCCTTTCTCCTACCGGGACCTGTGCTTCGACACCTGCTGAACGGGCTGAGGTCACACCAGCCCTACTCAGTGTATGCTGTGTACATTTATAGTTTAGTTTAAACTGCATATGGCATCGTGACAATGATTCTCGCTTCGGTGTGAGAGGTCCCGGGTTCATATCCCGGACGAGCCCCCATGTCACGATGCCATATGCAGTTTAAACTAAACTATAAATGTACACAGCATACACTGAGTATGCTATGGGGGGGGGGGGGGGCTTTTTGTCATGGGACCGCTGGCTGTTCATGCTGCCTCTCAGCCTGGGATTTTTGTCTTGTCTTTATGATTTGGACTTTGTCTCTTGCTTAATGTAGTGTCCTGTAAATATGTCTTAATGTTAATAAATCCCACTGGTTGGGTATATTTTAAAAGGTGTTGTTCAGTGTTTGGGGTCAGAGGTGAGTTGTTGTTAGCCCCAGTAGGGCCAACAAAGTTTGGGGCGTAACAAATTCCCCCCGCATAACCCCCCAGATGTCCATTACCTCGTACTCTCCGTCTGTTTTGTCAATCGTCCTTTGAACCGGTGAGTTGTCGTGAAATCATACACAGCCATCATTTACAGCCATTGTTATTGCCTGATATATATAAGATGGTGGTTACTCTCATGGATTTATGTCATTCCCCCCTCTCACATCACCTTTAACACAGCGAGGCTGACCAAGGTAAGCGACTACCTATGTTTGAGTAGGCGTTTCCTGACTCTCTGCTGTTTAATATAGACTTTACATAACTCACTTTAGAGAGGCCAACCTGACCAAGGCAAGTGCTCCACTTCCCACTCGCTATCAGGTGCAACTTTTAGACAAGCGTTTCTTGCTTTTGTATTTTTTTTCTCTCTCTCTTTTCTTCCCCCTGCAAAGTGCCCTTCACGGCATCCACATGGTTGATTGGAATTCAGCAGCAACCCACCTGTCTTTTCAGTGTGTAATTGACCCGGTTCTGGCAGAAACGATTACAAAGAGAGAAGACAATGTTTCACACACACTTGTGACATTGCCAACCCGTCCACCAGAAATATATTGTCCATAATAAATATGTATGTTTGCTTGCTAAAAGGCAAAGTATGATGTGCTACTATTTCTCAGGCCAGCCCAGCAATCCACTGTCCTCACACACCTGTCCCTTCTGAGAAGTCTCTCTCATAATAAGAAACGACACGCAGGACCAAATCAACTTGCATGTGCACACACATATACACACACACACAGAATCTCATGTTCTTTATTTGTCAAATGCATGACAATAACAGGCAGTAGCAGTCATTGCTGGCAATTCTTGAGTTCCAAGCGCTCCTCAACAATGCAGCTAAGTAAGATAAAAAGTCAAATTTAAAAGTATAAAGTATTATCAAAGTAAGTAACAATAAGAATAATAAAAAAAAGGATTTAAATCATATGTTCATGTATATGTATTGTGCAGTAGAACTGTACAGTTTCATCTTCCAAAACAGACAACATAAATACATTTATACACACAAACGCGTGCGGATACGTCAATTTCTGAAGAAAGGCAGATTTTAGTAGCGATGATGATTGGTCAATGGAATTCCTTCATGATGGAGATAGTTAACACAACAAGACAAAAAGCCCACACTTCAAAGTGACAGGCAACATCAAGAGACAACCAAGAGATAAAGACCACCAATGGCACCTTCATGGAGGAGTGACTCTGTCATGTGAGACAGGCTGTGAATTAGTATAACCCAGATTCCCAGCATGCATCATGTCTGGCCTTCAGAACTTCTCATTAAAACAATGGGAGGCAAACGACGGCCTCATGACCTCTTGAATGGAAAGAGAGATGCAGACATGGCTTGCCATTCAGCACACTAATCATAGATGTTCTGTGTAGCACGGCTTTTCATCACTAAAGTGTTTTGCCACATTTTTTGTTTTGTGCAATCGCTGCAGTATAAAAAAAACATTACTACACTATTCTGTGATTCCTTTTGGATTTGTGTAATTTAGGCATGGGGGTTAATTGTGTGTGTGTGTGTGTGTGTGTGTGTGTGTTCTGTCACACTGGATGACTCCTTGACATTCCCCCAAGAGAAAGACAGAGAGAAAGGAATGGCACCAAGAGAAAGATGCAGATGGAAATGTGTCAGCTAAGGCCTTAGCCTGCCGCTGAGACAAACAAGACAAAAAGGACTGGTTATAAGAAGTAAAATACAAATTTAAAATGTGCAAACACACACACACAAAAGAAATACCCATATTTTTGTTCTCACAATGTGTACCTCTTCTTCAATACATCATCTCAAGCAAGCAGTCACTGAGGAAAGATAAATAAGTGCAACAACACAGTGCCTCAGGGCTGTCCAAGCACATTATGAAGTGTTCTACACAAGCTAGACAGAGGGCAGATTAAACATGACATTCAGATCCATAAGGGACTCCCATAATGGAAGCCAATTGTAACTTAACACAGTATAGATAGTGTTGATTAATTCCCTGTGCACAGCATGGCTAGTGTGACCCAGTTTTGAAGATATGGAAATGTGCTTATTCTTTCTGACAAGAATCTGTATTGAGGGAACACTAGCATTAACTGCATCTTCCTGCTGCTCTTGGGCCAGTGGGAGAGTGGAACATGATAATCTGCTAATGCAAGGGGCTGAATTACTCTGTGTGTGTGTGTGTGTGTGTGTGTGTGTGTGTGTGTGTGTGTGTGTGTGTGTGTGTGTGTGTGTGTGTGTGTGTGTGTGTGTGTGTGTGTGATGATGAGGTGGCTGACAAACATGAAAATAAATAAAGGTTTTAAAGGAAGTATAGGCTATGGCCAGAGAAGTGCAAGTCAATAAATTAGGTGAGAACAGCTTGGATACTATCACAGAGAAAATGAAAAGTCTCAGTCTATACAGTATATAGTCAATACCATATACACTCACCGGCCACTTTATTAGGTACACCTTGCTAGTACCGGGTTGGACCCCCTTTTGCCTTCAGAACTACCTTAATCCTTCGTGGCACAGATTCAACAAGGTACTGGAAACATTCCTCAGAGAGTTTGGTCCATATTGACATGATAGCATCACGCAGTTGCTGCAGATTTGTCGGCTGCACATCCATGATGCGAATCTCCCGTTCCACCACATCCCAAAGGTGCTCTATTGGATTGAGATCTGGTGACTGTGGAGGCCATTTGAGTACAGTGAACTCATTGTCATGTTCAAGAAACCAGTCTGAGATGATTCGCGCTTTATGACATGGCGCGTTATCCTGCTGGAAGTAGCCATCAGAAGATGGGTACACTGTGGTCATAAAGGGATGGACATGGTCAGCAACAATACTCAGGTAGTCTGTGGCTTTGACACGATGCTCAATTGGTACTAATAAGCCCAAAGTGTGCCAGGAAAATATCCCCCACACCATTACACCACCACCACCAGCCTGAACCGTTGATACAAGGCAGGATGGATCCATGCTTTCATGTTGTTCCCTCAAGTTCCCTCCCTCTCTTCGCGAGTAGACGCTTCGCTCTTCGCTCTTACTTTCTTACTTCTTTTTTTTCCCATTGTAATGCTGTCCTTTTGCTACAAAATTTATGGAAAGCGGGTCCTGGATACTTCTAAATCACTGGGGGCTTAATTTATGAAAGTATCTGAAGGCTACCACTATTATTTCAACACTTTTTACTTTGTGAGTGTGGCCTATCAGCAGCATAAGCCTGCACTATACTGACTGGATTTGTGGAGCTCAGCTAAGCTAAGCTAATTAGCAACAAGATGCCTCCCTTTTCCACGGATGACTACTACAAACTTCTCCAGAAGATAGCAGTACTGG
This sequence comes from Merluccius polli, assembly GCA_030340625.1. Classification (NCBI taxonomy): domain Eukaryota; kingdom Metazoa; phylum Chordata; class Actinopteri; order Gadiformes; family Merlucciidae; genus Merluccius; species Merluccius polli. The sequence continues at coordinate 428,376 of JAOPHQ010003696.1, read as the reverse complement.
AGACAAAGATTCTGCGACTCGAAGTCAACATGGAGGTAAATGGTCAATATGGGAATGAAACCACTCTACCGATGACCCAAATCAGTGGAAAGGAGCAGGCTAACAGACAAATGCTTTATGCAAAGCCAAGGCATAATTCATGTAAAGATAAATCGCCTCCCTCAGATATGGGAAGACGGTTAACAGGCAGAACCCAGCACCTGGAGACTCGTGATGATACTGAGTGGCCTGCACTGCCGTCACACAGGAGGGTCTCTTCAACCCCAGTACCAAGGAGAAAACAGCCGTGGAATGTGGCTAAAACAAAAAGTAAGAGCAAACCGACCAAAGACACAGGGATTCTACTGGAGAACAGATTTGCTCCACTTTTACAAGACCCTGACTCCCCAAAAGAAAGGTCATCTTCCAGCACCGGAGAAAGGTACGAGGCTAAATCATATACTAAAAGGCTGCAGAAAGAGCTAACCACTGGGCCTCAAACGCTGATAGTGGGTGACGGAGCTGTGAATAAGACAAAACACTTTTTCAGCAAAAACACCAAAGTACTTTGTTTTACCAATGATATGGTGTCCGATATCTCAGAGAAAATTCTGGAAATCAAGTCTGAGCATCCGACAGTGAAATCTCTCGTCATTCACACAGGAGCACTTGATGTTGTCAAGCAACAATCAGAGGTATTGAAACGGGATTTTAATGATCTGCTGAACAAAGTTCGATGTCTGAATACTGAGGTGTCTATCAGTGGACCTCTACCAACAGTTCGGCGAGGAGACGAGAGATTCAGCAGGCTGTTGATGCTAAACAGATGGCTCAAAGATGCGTGTGCTGCTCAATCAGTGAACTTTATTGACAATTTCAACATTTTTTGGGAACGCAGACACCTCTTTGAGGCAGACGGATTTTGCCTTAACAAGTCAGGAGCAGAGCTGTTAAGCTACAACATTTTTGACTTTTTGCGTCGGTCAGCAGCAGCCCCTGCCAAGGACAAGAGGCGAGACAATCCAAAACAACAGATAAGACAGCCTTCTGGACAAAAACTACTACTGCCTGAGATAAGGAGTGAACATGAAGGACAGCACACCGAGAGAGAGGCTTTAACGTCATCATCCCTACCCCAACACGAGGAGTCTCCCCCAGCCCCACCAACCCAACAGGAGGAGTCTCCCCCAGCCTCACCAACCCAACAGGAGGAGTCTCCCCCAGCCCCACCAGGAGACTCCCAACTTTCACCCACCGGGACCCCATCCAGCTCTCCAGGCAGTCCGGATTCCCCATTCCCCCATTTTCTGGATTTCCAACTCACACCACGCCCAAATCCCATTTTTTCTCCCCTAAATCCCCCTCCTCGTACAGCCCCACGTCACAGAGCCCCCCCACCTCCTCTGACTCAGATAATCTGTGAGTCAGACTGATACGTGCCTGGTCCAGGCTGCAATACTGATACCAATAATGTTCTCCCCCAGGAAAAGTCAGGGCCCTATGGAGTTCAGATAGCCTTCTCAATCCCTGTGATGACAGGTAACAGAAGAATGGTTAAACTGGTGAGAAATAAAAAGGGTAAATCTGCCAATTTATTAAGTATAGCATGTCAACCTCGAAATATATCAGTGTCTCCTGCTATCTCCACAAGATTAGCTCTACTCAATATCAGATCACTAGTCAACAAATCACTGTTAGTTAATGACGTCATTATGACCTATGACCTAGATTTTTTACTTCTTAGTGAGACATGGCTGACTGAATGTAGCTGTTGTGCTATTCTCAATGAGGCAGCACCAACAAATTTCAGTTTTATGAACAAGTGTCGAACTGGTAAGAAAGGCGGAGGAGTTGCTGCCATCTTTAAATCTGTATTTCAGTGCAAGGAAATTACGTTAGGTGATTTTAGCTCTTTTGAATATCTCTGTTTTTTTCTAAAAGGTGATCCAAAAGTCCTTTTTTTAATCATTTATAGACCTCCAAGATACTCAGGAAAATTCATTGATGAGTTTGCTGAACTGCTGTCAGTTATCTGCACTGACTATAACTTTTTTATCATAACAGGGGATTTTAACATTCACGTAGACAATAACATGGACACTAATGCCAAAGAACTCTCTGCTCTACTTGACACTTTTGGCCTCTTGCAACATGTGAAAGGGCCCACACACACTCGAGGCCACACTCTGGATCTGGTTATCTCTAAAGGTGTTAACATTTCTTCTGTGGATGTTAAGGACTTGGCTCTTTCTGATCATTTCTGTGTGTTCTTTGATTTACAGATCATTCCAAATGTTCAGTTAACCTCTGTGTCTGTTAAGAGAAGGTACATAAATGAGAATACCAGTGCAAAGTTTATGGAGGCTATAGCTATGTCACCAACTGTGAGTGCAGAGTCAGTTGATGAACTCCTAGATCAATTTAACTGGAAAATCTCAAATGTCATGGATGCTGTTGCACCTATTAAAACTAAGACGACCTTGATCAGAAAGAAAACACCATGGAGGAACACTATGATGGTAAAGGCTTTAAAAACAGAATGCAGGAAAGCAGAGTGTAAGTGGAGAAAAACTAAATTTCAAATTCACCATGACCTCTACAAAATAAGTCTTTGTAATTTTAACTATGAGTTAGTAAAGGCTAGACAGCGACACTTTTCTGAAATTATTAATAAGAACATCAACAACACCCGCACCCTATTTGCTATGGTTGATAAGCTGACAAACCCCCCTAAACAGATAGCTCCAGAACTCCTTTCCACAGTAAAATGCAATGAATTTGCTTGCTTTTTCAGTGAAAAAATCCAGTCCATAAGGTTAAATATTAGCACAAATCAACAAAACAATAAAATAATGCAATCCCTAAGACCTCCCAGGAATAACTCAACTGCGATGTCAGAATTTAATACAGTTGACCAAAAAACCATAGAGGAAATAGTTCAGCATCTAAAACCATCAACATGCTGCCTTGACAAAATGCCATCAGACTTTTTTAAAACTATTGTGAACTCTGTCCAAATAGATTTGCGACAAATACTAAATAGCTCACTCCAATTGGGCACGTTTCCTAAATCCCTAAAAGTAGCTGCTATTAAGCCACTCTTAAAAAAGAGATAGCTGGATGCTTCCATGTTAACCAACTACAGACCTATCTCAAATCTTCCTTTTATAGCCAAGATCGTTGAGAAAGTGGTTTTTAATCAACTCAGCAAATTCTTGCATTCCAGTGGCCTTTTCGACAAATTTCAATCAGGCTTCCGACCTCACCACAGCACAGAAACAGCTCTTATTAGAGTGTTAAATGATATTAGGTTAAACACTGACTCAGGCAAGGTGTCAGTTCTGGTCCTGTTGGATCTCAGTGCTGCATTTGACACTGTGGATCACAGTATACTGTTGAACAGGTTGGAAAATTGGGCAGGACTCAGCGGAACAGTCCTAGAATGGTTCAGGTCCTACTTGAAGGAGCGGAGTTATTTTGTGACCATTGGAAGTTATGAATCCAATCGAATGGCTATGACATGTGGAGTTCCTCAGGGGTCAGTTCTTGGAGCCCTTCTGTTCAGTCTATATATGCTGCCTTTGGGTCAAGTTCTGCAGAACTCTAATGTAGACTATCACAGTTATGCAGATGATATGCAGATATACATAGCACTGTCCTCAGATGACTACAGCCCAATACAGTCATTGTGTAGTGCAAGTAACAAATTGGATGAACCAAAATTTCCTTCAATTAAATCAGGACAAAACTGAGGTAATTGTTTTTGGCAATAAAGACAAGAGGACTGCCGTCAGTAAACATCTCGAGTCACTCTCTCTAAAAACTAGGGACCAAGTCAGAAACCTTGGCGTGCTGATAGACTCAGATTTGACCTTCAGCAGTCATATCAAATCCATCACCAAAACAGCCTTCTATCATCTTAAGAACATATCCAGAGTGAAGGGTTTTATGTCTCAAACAGACCAGGGGAAGTTGATTCATGCTTTTATCTCCAGTAGACTCGACTACTGTAACGGTCTTCTGACTGGACTCCCACAAAAAAACATTAAACAGCTGCAGCTCATTCAGAATGCTGCAGCTTGAGTTTTAACCAGAACAAAGAGATCAGAGCACATTACTCCAGTTCTAAAGTCTTTACACTGGCTCCCAGTCAGTCTTTAAAGTTCTGCTACTGGTCTACAAATCACTGAATGGTTTAGGTCCAGAATACATGAATGACATCTTAGTAGAATACAAACCCAGTAGGGCTCTGAGATCTACTGACTCAGGTCAGATAGTGAAACCCAGAGTTCAAACTAAACATGGTGAAGCAGCTTTTAGCTGTTATGCTGCACAAAACTGGAACAAACTACCAGCTGAACTGAAATCAGCCCCAACTGTGAGCATTTTTAAATCCAAGTTAAAAACACTTCTCTTCTCCTGTGCTTATGATTGAGCTTGTTCTAAGCACTTTAAATTTTAAATTGTAAATTTAATTGCACTATGTCCTTTTAAATCATGATTTTATGCTGCTCTTATAGTACTTTATTTCTTTCTATTATTTTATTCTTGTATTTTTTTATTGCTTTTTAATTTGTATTTCAATTCTTATTGTTCTATGTAAAGCGCATTGAGTTGCCATTGTGTATGAAATGCGCTATATAAATAAAGCTGCCTTGCCTTGCCTTGCCTTGTTGACGCCAAATTCTGACCCTACCATCCGAATGTCGCAGCAGAAATCGAGACTCATCAGACCAGGCAACGTTTTTCCAATCTTCGATTGTCCAATTTTGGTGAGCCTGTGCGAATTGTAGCCTCAGTTTCCTGTTCTTAGCTGACAGGAGTGGCACCCGGTGTGGTCTTCTGCTGCTGTAGCCCATCCGCCTCAAGGTTCGACGTGTTGTGCGTTCAGAGATGCTCTTCTGCATACCTCTGTTGTAACGAGTGGTTATTTGAGTTACAGTTGCCTTTCTATCAGCTCGAACCAGTCTGGCCATTCTCCTCTGACCTCTAGCATCAACAAGGCATTTGCGCCCACAGAACTGCCGCTCACTGGATATTTTCTCTTTTTCGGACCATTCTCTGTAAACCCTAGAGATGGTTGTGCGTGAAAATCCCAGTAGATCAGCAGTCTCTGAAATACTCAGACCAGCCCGTCTGGCACCAACAACCATGCCACGTTCAAAGTCACTTAAATCACCTTTCTTCCCCATTCTGATGCTCGGTTTGAACTGCAGCAGATCGTCCTGACCATGTCTACATGCCTAAATGCATTGAGTTGCTGCCATGTGATTGGCTGATTAGAAATTTGCGTTAACGAGCAGTTGGACAGGTGTACCTAATAAAGTGGCCGGTGAGTGTATATATATATATATATATATATATACACACACATATATAATATTGTATTATTCATATTCATATTATTGTTATTATTCATATTATTATAATTATTATATGTACATTATATGCTATATTGTTGACTTTATGACCTCTGGAATGAAATATGACAAAATGGAAAAATAAGAAATGTCAAAAACATTTCAAAAAGCTCAGAGGGATATTGTGTGACCACCCTGTGTACGTTCTTAGCTCTATTACATCTCCATTCGGCTCCAAACGGCTGTCACTGTCACAGTGTAAGCTATGGCATGTCCTTCAAGTTCAAAACAAATCAAACGTCCTCCCAGCCCTAGGCACATCCCTGTCACTTTAGCTCCACTGTCAATCAAATGACACAGTTGCAGATCACACAGTGTGCAGGAGGGGACATGGTTCAAAACATGTTGGAGCTTTAAGAAGAGAGAGAGAGGCTTGATTACAAATCTGACCAAAGCCCCAAGACCACGGTTTGCAGGCATATCATTTACTATGGTGGCCAACCCTGGTACTGCAACCTTATAACCTTATATAAAAACAGGCCTCAAAACCTTGCTGTGGGTAAGATTCAATAGTTGTTAATAGAGAGACTAGAAAACAGAGATATTTTGAAACTAAACAACCCAAAGAGATGTGCCCTCCTTATGTTTGTCCACCAGAATTGTTGCATTCACACACCTGTGATTTACAGGCAAGATGGATTCCCTGACCAAATCAGGGAACAGATGCTCTGATTGGTCATAATAAAGCCGGCAGTGGTCTAAATTGATTCATACAGAGACAGATGCAGTCAAATCTTAACAGTTATTCTCACAGCACATTTCATTCACTAATAGTAGGGCTGTCACGGTGAAGGAATTTTCCCCTGCGGTGATGTAGGTGGCTCAACAGTGCGATATGCAGTATTACCGCCGGTGGGGGGGGGGGGGGGGGGTAGTTAGCGGCGGCTACAACTCACTATCAGTAGACTCAATATAGCACACATAGCACCTTCAGTGGATGGCGTTGTTCTCCCCTCCGCAACCACCTCCAGATTGTCCAGTTCAGCTCCAGCTACGGAGCTAGCCTTGCTTACTTACTTGCTTACTTACTACTTGTTCAGTCTGTTGGCATCCCTTGTGTTGATGTTACCCCCCCAACATCCTATCAATTGATAGGACACTCCTACTTCTTCCAGATGTAGGAGACATGCGTGGCTGTGATCCAGGGGGAGGGGTGGGGGAGGACAAGTTGCTGCCTCCTGGGGTAGGGTGCTGGGGAGGGGAGATGAGAGGTGTGAAGGGGGGTGCTAGTGAGTGGGGACAGCAGTACTTGTAGCCAGTAAACTTTCAACCCCCCCCCCACACACACACACACACACCTGGAGCTGTTGGCCTGTAGCCTACCCTCCAGTATGTCTTTGTAGCTGTCCTTGGCTGCTCCCAGCTCCTTCTTCAGCTCTTTCTGAACAGCTTTGGGCCCCTCAATGTCCCCTGCCATGAAAGCCCTCTTCTTCCTATTCAACAGGGCTTTAATGTCCCCAATGATCCAGGGCTTGTTGTTAGGAAAGCAGCATGAGAGCCTTTTTGGTGGGTACAATGCTCTCCTCACAGAACCTGATGTAGTCCTTAATACAATAGAGTCCATCTTCACCATGGACCCTCTCAAGTCCCAGTCTGTAGACCTGTAGCACTCCCTCAGCTTCTCAACAACTTCCACTGACCACTTTTGAACAGTCCTGGTGGTGGCAGGCTGCTTCCTGACAGCAGACGTGTATGTTTGTATAAGTTTAATTAGGTTGTGGTCTGATTTGCTGAGGGGGGAGGAAAGTTGAGCGGTATGCCTTCTTAACACTGGCATACAGCCGGTCCAGGGTCTTTTCTCTCTCGTGTTAAAAGTCACATACTGGGTGAAGTTCGTCAGAGTTTTGGAGACCTTAACATATTTAAAATCTCCATTGACCATGATGAATGCACCAAACTATAGCTCTCAAATCAAGGTGCTTAAGACTTGAAAAGAGCACCAATTGAAAAAAACTATATTTTACATTTCCAAATCATTGATGTAGTTCATGTTTCACTGTTTTTAGTCTAACAACCAACAGAGAGTAATTTCCATAACTTTAAGTAATTACTTCAAATCAGTAATCACCGTCGAAAATATATTACATACCATCAATGTTATCAATTATGTTATTGTGATTATATAATTATCATGAATGAAACCTAAGTAAGGGTGCTAGTTCAATTGATTCATTCATATTTGCCAAAAGGTAAAAACACCAAACCTCGAAAATGCTCAGGCAATTTGAACTTCAAATCCAATGTGCACTTTAAAATAGAGGCAGGCAAAGACTTGAGCCAGTTGCCATGGTGGCAATCATGTTGATTAAAGCTGAGAGGTTAGCAATTAAATGGTAATCAAGGAACTAGGTGTTGGCAGCATGTAGTGGAATACGTTGAAGTTCACAGCTAGGCTGGGAAGAACAACTAGCAACTCCCTGGCAATGTGTTCTCCCCACACTCATTAACTACAAGGCACGAGTGCATCAGATGTTCAAGCACAATACAACCTACTATTATTGTTATTATTATTCTAAAATAAATGGTCACAAGCGGAGGAGTGGAGTGGGTGCAGTAAAGAAAAAAACATGGACTTCTGGGGAAAGATGGGTGGAGAGGGAGAGGATGTAACAAGCCCTGGGTGATGCTTTTACTAGAAGCGCCCACAATTGATGCCGCGGAGTATATCAGAAACCACTACGCATATTCTTGACTATCTGAAATTCTTATTCTAATTAAAATGTAAAGTCCCTGCCGGCCGGTTGATTGGCTGGTTGAGAACTGTGTCTGTGGGTCAAATTGAGCAGGCCTGCCACAGTACTGACACTGACACCGTGGAGACAGAGCACGTCAGTACGTGCATAGCATCAGCACCAAGCAGTCGAACTCTCAGACTGGTCTCGCAACTATGCTACTCTTGCTTTGCAGGACGGACAGACACCCATCAGTTAAAGGAAAACCAAACCATAAAATTACTTATTTTATACACGCATGCTATTGGATGATTTACCTATTATTGGCCATTTTGGGTAATGGGCAACGTCAACCTCCCAATGTGATTGTAAGTTGGAGTGGCTTGTGCAAGAGAGCCCCACCCCTAAATGCAAAAAAGTGTCTACCAGAAGTCAGCTAGAATACATGTTTTTTTTTAATTGATAGTGTGCAGGGACTAGCTTAGACAGGAGGTTTTGGTTTTCCTTTAAACAGCAATCCAACAATTATATAGGACAACCTAATAGCTAGCCATTATATGAAGCACAAGTGGAATAATAATGTGAGTGCAGAGAGAGGGCTAATGGACGATTGCTTTCATCAGTGTTACTGCACTGCAAGACATGAACACAAAATTTAAATAAACCATAACCAAAATAAAATCGACTTCAGAGCAAATTCCACCCTTGTTACGCTGACTTTGACTTGTTTGAAGAGAAGAGATGTAAACACCATCGCTACTACCAAGCCAAAGTGGGGTTTGAAGAACCTTCAAAATGATCATTCTGAAGGCTCTTCATTCCTCCACTTTCTCTCAGAAGCCACAAATGCAAATGATATAATTGATATAATATAATAGCCACAGATGAGAAAACCTGAGCATCAGACAGAAGCCAGCCAACAGGATTCCCTGCAGGCCTGGGGTAAAGGTGGCCAGCACAGATGCGGATTCAGCTCTGCCCTGTGTGGTCTCTGTGCTTCGTCCAATCTTTTCCTGTAGGCCATCTAAGAATCTGTCACCTAAACTTGTCACACATACACATGCACACACACCAATAATCACAGGGTGTGTGTGTGTGGCCATATACAGTATGTGTGGAGGTGTGTATCTGTGTGTCTATGAGTGCACATGTGTTTGCATGACTGTTTTCGCCGTGTGAAAGGGTATGAATGTGTGTTTCTGTTGATTCTCACGTCTTTGTGTGTGTGTGTGTGTGCACGATTGTTTTCGCTGTGTGAACGAGTAAGTATGTGTGTATCTGTATATTCCTGTGTGTGTGTGTGTGTGTGTGTGTGTGTGTGTGTGTGTGTGTGTGTGTGTAGTTATATGTGTGCATTTGCCAGGACAGTCTGCTCTCTTCACCAAAGCACAAACAGCCCAGGTCTGGGCTCTCTTATTGGCAGCCTCTCATATTTGAACATGGTACAATGATCTTCACCCAAAGACCATAATCCCTGCCAACCCTCCCTGCAGAGTCAGCTTTTGGCCTCCTGCCAGTGCCCGAGATGCCGAGGCTGGCCAGCGCTTTTGTGGCGCCCACTGGTCTGCCAAGGTCAAGTGTGTTTAGCTCCACTTCTCCTGCAGCTCAACAGGGGAACCATGATATTCATATCAAGATTAAGAAATCAATTTAATTTTTTCATTCCAGTGTGTATTATTTTTACTTCTGTTCAGAGATTCAGAGTGTTCAACTGGTGGCCCCAGAGAACAATGTACTGAAAGATAAACAAATAAATAAAACTTGAACTGCATCATAAAATAGCTGAAGCTAAGCTGAAGAGCTATGCATGGGAGATAAATAAATAAGCCAACACTGAGTACGACATGATGTAAGAATGTGTAAGATAAGGATATTTGCAGAACCATGATAGGGAGTCCTCAACCTACCAAATATTAAGCAAAACACAGTGGCCTAGGCCTTTGCCAACTTTGATATATTCACATAAATTGAGAAAAAGTTATATATAAAAAAGAATAGCTACAAAAGCTCTCATTTGTATTAAGAATGGATTCCAAGGTTTATGTTGTACTTTGACTGTCCGGATGTTTTCGGACAGAAATATAATTACAATGGCGGAACAAATAAATAAATACAATGAAACTGTGAACAGCAAAATGAATCACAGAAGACAACAATCATGCCACAGTTCTGATAGCTATCCGGGCTTTAATTGCAAAAAAAATGACCTTAAATACACATTGAAAAATGTCTAAATATTCCGGCAAAAATCAAAACTCTGGTGAAACATATCAAGATGACATACAAGTTAAAAATAAATTAAATGTGTAAGCAAGCATTTGCATTCAAAGCAGCCTGTGTCATATCCTTTGAAAAACTGTTTTTGTGGTCTGCTGTTCTAGAAAGCCTGAATTTAAATTTTGTATGTTTTATGTGAACCTTTATCAGAGCATCATTATTAACATTCTTCTACTGAAGAGGGGCATATTTCTCTGTGGATATGTGATACTGAATTAGTAATGAATTAAATAATAAATAAATTAGCAAATGCAAGCACAAGTTGTTATGTCAATAATGGATCGAATCTATTCATTCTGAAGGCAATATCATTGTCAATATTTAATACACCCACACATTTTCTTTTTTTTTTAGCGATTTAAACATTATATTTTTGTCTTACTGTGTAAATCAATTATCATTTATTATATGCTTTAGCATGTAATATTTATAGAGTGACATTAAATGCTTTTTGTTGAAAGAGAAAACAAGTCTGTCTTTACAAAAATGTAACTAATGGGAGAAATACTTATTGCTGCTGTTCCCCTTGGGACATCTTGGCTGATCTCGGAGCCTTAAGCAGCCTCCTCCCATCCCTGCCTAATTAAAAAAACTAAATGTGTTGGTTGTATTCTGCCTCGGGAGCTTTACCATCAAAAGGCTGGGTACAAGTGACAGAAGTAGCGGAAATGTATTTAAAATAAAACAAATACAAAATGCAAACAGTCCAGCGTTGCATCAATCACAACTAATAAAAAGTCTTAATTTTATGCTTGAATATCTGTCCCTTTTCTGTCCCTTTTCTATCCCTTTTCTGATCAGTGCGAGGAATTCGTAGGAATCCTGGCAGTTTTAGCTTACCTCTGAGGAATGTGAAAGAGAAAAAAAGGGTGCACATGGATTCAGGAGATACAGGATATATAGCAGTTGTGAATAATGTATTTATTGAAAACATACTAAATGTGTTTTTAGACTTAACCTTCACATAAAGCAATTGATAGGACAGAAAATGTAGTTAATTCTACAGTGATATTGAGGAACAGTGAAATAAGTAAATTAAGGGATCAGAAATATTCTGGACCACTTATTTTATGATCATAAATCACATGCATAGTGCACCACCAGGCTTGTAGTTTAATTGTTTGCCTGAATCAATAACAAATTCTATTAAGCAAATTATGTAAGGGATAATCCACGACGAGCAATCCATGCACTTCGCGGAGGCAAACCCTTTCTTATCCCCCGCGTCATGCATTATTTTTTGATACATGCACACCTCAGAGTGGATTATCCCGCTTAAACCATGGCCACTTACAAATCAATAAAAATATGTGGATGTTAAGGATGTTGATTCATATTTTGGGGTAATTCTGTCTCAAAAGTCAAACTTTTAGCTTGCACTACTTTGTGTGTGCCTGTAAACAAACAGCAAATGACCGGAGAAATATATGGGTCTGACCACGAACTTAGTAATGACATGGCAACAGGGAAGCTTTCTAAATGTAGTCCCCCTAAGTCCAGTCCAAGTTGACAGTTACTAACGTTTTGTTTAGCGCATTCATTTTTAGACCGGTGATAAGGCTGTTTGCGTCATGGCCGTGGATGTATCAAAAAATAATGCACACCTCTCCAGCCAATCAGAATCGAGTATTCATCTGGGCCATGGTATAAGGGATGATTAGAGTTTAATTTCAGATTACTGCAAATATCTCACACTACTGCATTTTCCCTGACTCATGAGGAAGTTTGAATCATAAAAAAGAAAAACCTGTCCCATGATGTTGAAAATGCTGTAGTTCTCTGCCCCCTCCTGACCAAGTTTTCTGTGCCATTGAACACAGTTGTATTTCACACACCTGTGATTGACAGGCAATCCATCACGTAACAGATGCCCTGATTGGTCAGAAATGAGCCGGGTCAGAAATTGGCTCATACAGAGGCAGGGGCAGTCAACTCGGAACAGATATTCATTTGCTAAAAGCTGATGGATGGCTATGCAGTTTCTAAAAAATTACACTCAAATAATAGCTCTCATAATTTTTTCCTACAAGCACTCTAAAATTAGTCAGTCTAAAATGTAGTCAGTATTTGTGTAACTGAAAAAACATATTCGTAGTTGTACTTATTTGTAGGATGCTATTTAGTTGCAGAAAAGTAAATCTGTGAATGGGATTGCAACTCTGTTACGTGATCTCACATGTAAATTAATTTAAAAATACATTCACAAACAACTGCAAACTTGCACGATAGACTTTCAACAAATACAACAATATTTGTGATCGTCTAATTTTTATTTGAATACATTACAACTTAATTTGCTCAAAGTGCGCACACCAGGGTCGAATCTGCAATTCCCTACAAATACTTTTGACACGTTACACATCTAGGATAAAAAATAATCTGCAAACACACTCTGAAGATTCTGCACTTGGTTCCAGATAGTCAGCCGGTTCACCAGCCTGAACAGTAGGTGGTGAACATCTGGTGAAAGCCCTCTGTAGTACTACTTTTTCATCCAAAACTAGCAGCATTCATTATTGCTAAATTGAGCAAGAGTGATGTCTGGTACCAAACCATCTTGACTTGACTCCATGTGTTAAGTTATTGTAAATTATTGTTTTTGAAAAACTGTGACTTAATTATCTGTTAGAGCCTCTTCATTCTTCACGTTTGTTTGCTTCCGGTCTGTAGCCTTCTACTTCGCTTTCATAGCAGCTCGTAGTCCATTTAGTATCAGAAATAATCACAGAAATCATCAAAGCGTCCATGTCATGTGACAGGACGCAGGTTTGTTTCTGTGAAAAAAAAACGGCATTTTATTCTCAGTGGAAAATGCTATATTTTAAGATAGTTCCGGCACTGAAATGCGTTTTGATAACATTTCTAGCGAGACGTGAATTTTACATTCATAATATTCGTTCAGTGAATGTATATGATCGTAGTTTGTTAGCTATTACAAATGTTCTATTGTTGCTGGTAGTTCCTATGGATGCTGCTATCACTGAACACCATGTTATCTTTGTTATCTTATTTATCTTTAACATCTCAACACAAACACATGAAAGATAACTCAACAATACGATAGGTTAATGTTGAGGCCATCAGTTTTAATTATTTCTCCTTTGATTCTGATTTTTAAATTTTTCAAACTTAATTTAAATACCTATTTTAATTAGATATAATAACCATTGATGTATGCAACCCAGTCGCCAGAAGAAAATGTTGGTATTGTATGTTTCTGCAAACCATGGATTCTTTGAATCCCACAGTTTCTGAACCCAAAAACGTTTTCATATCAACAGATAAGTGTAAATCAACGTCATGTGTTTCTAACTGCTTGTAGCGCTTTTGCCATTTTGTGAGAATAGAATGGGGTTAGGCCATTATAACCATTTTCTGCTTATGAAATAACCTAAATTCTATATTTATTACACACCATGTATTTCAAACATGTGGAACAATGAGCTACATTTTTGTTTATTTATAGCCTATGGCCACAATTAAATTTTTTGTGACATGCACGCATATTGCTGTATTTTGTACATGAACATGAACATTATTATACGAGTACAATATTCTTAACAACCCCCGAAATGATTGATTATTGGTTCCTGTCACTAACTAAAACTAGCTGTCTAATGACGGCAATACAGTACGTCTAAAGGTGCACCACACAATTTTGACTGTTCCAGGCTTGCCCCACTGTGCGCGATTGGGTGTGGTTTCAGCACCATAAGCGTACATGCCCCCAGCATTTCAGAGCAGAGAATACTGGTTATTTTTTCACAATTTTGAAATATTTTATATACTTTTTTAATCATTCAAATTTGACTGGGTGATTAATAACAAATTTTTCTGTGGTGTGACAAACTCAAAACACGTATTTATTTTTGCTTTACAGGGACTTTAACATTATTGCCGGTGTCACTACCAAATCTGTCCAGGCTACTGGACTATTTTAACTGGAGTGATGTAAGTAGCACTCGGACAGTGATCTAAAAAAAAAAAATGAGTCACGTTGATTACTTAAGTTTGGCTTCAAAAGGCACCTTAGAATATGTGTCTTTTTCCTGGCCAGCAGAACCTGCAAAATTCACAGCAGCTGAGCAGCCAGTATGTAACATCGTTGCTCAACGAGTGCACTGGGGTTTGGAGTAAAAGCCGGTTAAAATCATTTATCTTAAAATTAGTAAATGACTGAAGTGCACTATTAAGGTGATGAATCTTCATCTGCATTTGTGTAAATCACACTTTACATAGAACTCATGAACTTGTGAGCAACATAAACTATGCTTACATTCCAAACATTAATTTACCTCATCACAGCGTCCCTTCCTGTCACAGGAACCAAGAAACAATAATTTTGGTGGTTGTTAAGAATATTGTGTTCATACAATATGTTTATGGTCATGTATAAAATACAGGGATATGCGTCCATGTCACAGAAAATTAAATGGTGGCCATAGGCTATATACAAGCACATAAAACTGCAGAAAATTGTTATAATGGCCTACCCCCATTCTTTTCCCTCAAAATGCCAAAAGTGCATCAAAAGCACCATGAGCAGTGAGAAAGCACTTAATGTTGATTTCCACATATCTAGAAATGTTGATATGAAAACGTATTTTGGGTTCAGAATCGTTGAGATTCAACGAACCTGTGGTTTACAGAAACATACAATACAAACATTTTCGTCTGGCGACTCGGTTGCATACATCAATGGTTGTTATTCTATATCTAATCAAAACATTTAAATTAAGTTTACAATTATTAAGTTTACATTTAAAAAATACATTTCTCAGAATCGAAGGAGAAATAATTGTAACCCATCGTATTGTTGAGTTATCAAACACTTTCATTTTTTTGTGTTGAGAAATGTTAAAGATATCATTAAAAGAACACCTTAAAGGCCGCAGTATACTCGCCGTTCCCAAGCTGTCGCGCGCCATTGTGACGTCAAAATGACGTAGATCTCGCCGGCGCGACAGGATTTTGGCCCGTTCGCGCCGTGTCACGCACTTCTCTTTTTTTTTCAGCGGCGCGCGACAAAGCGGAAACAAACACGGACGAGTTTGAAGGCACATTTTAATGCGCCTTGTTGCTAAGGCTTCTTTCTTTATATGTTCTATGTTATTGTGTGGTGTAGGCCTATATTCTTTCGCTAATAAACCGTGGTTTTACGTAAGTGCTGTCTACTGTAAGTGGTCAAAGACGAGTGGAATTACGTGGCTGAAAAACTATCTCAAAGCGGCATTAAGTTATAAAATAAAAGTATATAAGATAATCACTAAGTTATTAAGATAGATGCTTACAAACACTATTCATATGAGAACTGCTGCCATACACCGGACTGTTGATGGCTGACCAGGGCCCAGTTTCCCGAAAGCGTCGTTAGCCTAAGTGGTTCGTTAAGTTCGTCGTACGACCATCAGACAGTTTTCACACCGTTTCCCGAAAGCATCGTTGCGTAACGACCGTCGTTAAGACGCTCGTAGCTAACGAGAGCTCCAGGGGTACTCGTAGCGCTACGAGCGTCTTAACACATCCAATACCACTGAATGTCCAGCTGGTGGCGCTGAAGTTACGATAGGCTATATAGCTTAGTCTATGTTATACCATGGTCTGGGTGAATACTCGATTCTGATTGGCTGAAGATTATAGAGCGGAGCTCTATAATCTTATCTTTGATGTACACCTAGGAAAGACGTTGACGCTATGAAGACGCTATGGCCACGTTGCTTGGCAACGCCTGCATACGGGAGATATGAAATAGTCCGCGCGACTTATAAAAATAAAAAAACCCTCACGATTGTAACTCTAAAACACATTAAAGTATTATTAATTGATTAAATATTAACAGAAATGAATGGACGACGCGGAGGCGTGAACCGCGGAGGACGGTTCTGTTAATGGACACCTCGAAGGGCATTTTCCGCTTCTACCATGGTCACTTACGAAATAAATAAATATTTAATCAATTAATAATACTTGAATGTGTTTTAGAGTTAACATCGTGAGGTTTTTTTTTTTTTTTTTTTACAAGTCGAGCAGACTATTTTATATCTCCCGTATGCAGGCGTTGTCTGCAATGTGGCCATAGCGTCTTAATAGCGTCAACGTCTTTCGTAGGTGTACTTTTCAACCTACACCCTCCAGCCAATCAGAATCGAGTATTCACCAGACCATGGTATAATATGTATTTCAGCACCGTGTCAGTGGACAGGTACGAGGCTACGATCGATCGTTAGATCTGTGCACGCGCGTTCATGTTAAGAGGAGTTTCGGGAAACGCACGGAAAAAAATAACGATCGTTCGAAAGATGATTCGTAAGATGGCTCGTACATCGTTATCGGGAAACTGGGCCCAGGTAGGGCAGTGATGTAGAATAATAGCAATGTAAAGTAATAGACATAATGCTGTATAGTGAGAGACGTCCCGGTGAACTATTCTAATGAAGACACAGGGGTGCCAGTATTAGCATCTCTTCTTCTAGTGCGTAGAAATAGCAGAGTCGGTAGCCTTTCCTCAGTGGCGCCACCTCTGTTCAGGAGAAGACTGCAACTACTGTCGCGGCCACCAGCGCGAGTATAAATAGTTAGCGTGCTCCCGTGACGTCACATTGTCGCGCAACAGCTTGGGAACGGCGAGTATACTGCGGCCTTAACATGGTGATCAGCGATAGCAGCATCCATAACAACCACCTACCAATGATAGAAAACGTTCGTAATAACTAACAAACTAAAGATCATATACATTCACTAAACACATTCTCAAAAATTCTCAAAATTTCGCGCTAGAAATTATATCAAAATGCATTTTTATAGGGGTGTGCATTGGCACTGCCCTCACGATTCGATACGATTACGATTCACCAGGTAACGATTCGATTCAATTCGATTCTACGATGCATTGTGATGCATTGCGATGCATCAAAATTCTACTGCACACAATAAGGCACATTTTTCATCAATCAAGAGGCAATACAAGCAGTCAGATAGAACAACAGATTTTATTGGATGCTATGTGTTTATTCACTCTCCTGTATGCACTCTCCTGTATCTTTGACATAAATGTCATAAAATAAAATTAAATGGTACAGGGTATTGGATATGGCATTTTCAAACCTGAAAAAGAAAACATAAATCACTGCTTTCAGTGCTTTGAATGAGAAATATTTCTCTTCTCTCTGCTTTAGAACCATTTGAATTTAAATAGAGCAATAACAGCCAACTTTTTCCAGCAGAATTGTTTTTTTTACACACAGTAAAATAGCAGCTCTAAGACAAGGCAGTTCCTGAACTCCTGTGCAAACATTAATCAGTAATAACAGTCACACTATTGTAACAACAGGCACCCAGCAATAAAAATATGCAGTGCAACACATAGTAACCACTTATTACTGTGAAACTTTTTTTCAAGTAGTAAAGTAAAGTGCAACTATTCAACAGCAGCTTAGCAGCTTTAAGACAATGACAATTATATACCTGATATGAGAATCCTATCTGGCAATCACATCAGCTGCATACAACAAAATATCAAGATGTAAAATACATTGTAATGTAAACCAAAAATAAAGTGTGTAGGCTTAGCCTACTAACAAATTTGTGCAAACAACTTCTTCCGTCTGAGTACAACATCACCATCATCAACAATCTGTTTCAGAGTGAGGAAATATATAGTTTGACCTAAGCCTACATCATAACTTCTCACTGTTCAGCATTTGGGAATTTCAAGGTTCTTGGGCAGTTGAAAACACTCTCTCTGCTGACACGCTTGTCCCTGGGATGCACAAGTATCTCTTTGCCAACCTAGAAAGGAGAGGAAATGTGCCCTTATGGCGATACCACCAGTCCAAGGGATACTCAGAGAGAGGCACAGATGGGGATCTACAGTACAAGTCCATTTCCTCCTTAGCACTTGCATCGACGGTCTTACTTTGTACTGCAGGTTCACTGATGTCATTGAAAGCAGGTCCCAACAAACTCGCAAGCAGCGATGAGGCCCTTCTTTTGGGAGCAGAGGGGTCTGCTGAGTCTGACACATCATCCACGGACAGCAACTCTTCCTTGGTTCCTGAACTTCCTGTTCCGCCAAGCGCTTCATCTGCTTCTGTCCTACGTCTCCTCTCATACTGTGATTGAAAAAAAAAAAATAAGAGCAAAAAACAGGATCGAGGGCAGAGGATGTGTGAAGGATCTTCTTCTCTGCCCCACTGTTGTACCTCTTAAGGAGATCTGTTTTGATGGCATTCTTCACATCGCGGATCAGTGGTTGGTCTCCAATAGTGTGTGACATGCTCTGGAGGAGTTGGGCATATACTGGTGCAATGAGGCTGACTGTAGGACTGCTCTCCTCTGACATAAAAACAGTGGCATCCTTCACTGGTTTTAATGTCTTCACTGCTTCCTCCACGTTAGCCAGATCTGCTCTGCTGAGAGTGACAATGTCACTTTCTTCTACATTGAGGGCAGGCGACAGCAGGGTGGCATGCACTGCAGCTTGCAGTTGCAAAAACCTCTCCATCATATCGTGAGCACTATTCCACCTTGTGGCGACATCAGTTATCAGTTTAAGTGGATGTGTCAGTTTAAGAACAACTCGCTGGTTTTCTTCAAACAGGTGCTTTGCCTTTGTGCTGCGGTGGAAGTATGCTGAGATACGTCGGACTCTGCTCAGAAGCCTGGAGACCGTCTGCAAATTAAGCGCCCGCTGTGCAGCGAGGTTCAATGTATGCGCGAAGCATTTAACATGAGGGAAATTCCCAATTGCAGCAGCACTTATCATATTAGCGGCGTTGTCCGTCACCAGCACAGCACTTTTATCTGTTAGCTGCCATTCCTCCACAACATCCAAGTGTAGCCTCGCCATATGAGCACCAGTGTGGCTCTCGTAAACTGCTCTCGTCCTGCAGCACATGTGATACAATCTGCCAATCCTCGCTAATGTAATGTCCCGTAATGGTTACATAGGACTCTGTTGCGACTGAAGTCCAGGCATCAGTTGCAACTGCTACACGACTGGCTTTACACATGGATTCCATTACCTTTGCTTTGGTTTCTTTGTACAATGCGGGAAGCGCAGAATCAGTGAAGGTAGCTCTTGTCGGTAGCATATACTGGGGCTCAATTGTTTTAAGCAGGTGGCGAAAGTCGGCATTTTCTACAACAGAATAGGGTCGTAGATCCTTCGCTATGAAGCATGCCCGATTGTGTGATCCTCTTTGCTCTCTCGGAGTTGTGTGGCAACGTTGACACTAGCGACTCGTCAATTCTTGGCTGGGATGTGTCGACTTTTTGTCTTGTTGTTGTTGTTGAAGCCAACTCAGGATGCCAACGAATCAACATGGTTCTTGAAGTTAGTTGTATTGCCAACGTGCTTGATTTTAGAGTGGCAGGTTTTACACACCGCGTAAGTCTTGTCTAGTTTCCCATTAACTTTGTAGAATCCGAAATGTGCCCAGATGTCCGCTTTCCAAGCTTCGGGTACGTTTTTAATTACCCGTCTTTCGCGGTCATCTCCCTCCGCCTCAGCCATCCTTAGTGTTGTTGTTGTTGTGCTAGCCAGCGCCGCCGCTTAGCATGTACTTCACAACTTTATTGTCCACTCGAGGCCCAAAAATAAACAGCGACATAATCGATTACAGCACGTTGCTGCATCGATGCTGAATCGTGCATGCCCGCATTGCGATGCACCGCCGAATCGATTATTGTTGACACCCCTACATTTTTATGCCAAAACTATCTTAAAATATTGCATTTTCCACTGAGAATATAAGGAATATCTGCCATTTCTTATGTTTTCAAAGAAATAAACCTGGCAGTCACATGACATGGATGCAGGCCGGATGATGCGTGGTATTTGGACGCATCTGCTCTCCACAGAAGTTAATGGGAAGGATTGGCATATCAAATGCATGCAAAATTGGACTTTGGCGTTGCACTGCACTACACTGCACGTAATTTGAAAGTGTAAACCTGTGTTATTTGTACGGCATTGGGTGAGACTGGGTTGATTATTATTATTGTATTAAACTCTCAAGAAGTCAAATCAATTGTGTCAAGCATTTGGCTTAATGGAGCCTGATCATGGGAAGACACCGGCAGCATTTACCATGCATCTTCAGAGAAACAATGGATGTACATGGTTCTTATGGAAATTCTTAAGGTGATTCTTAGGAAACTTTCACACCGTGGGCAGTAACATCAAAGGATTTAGGTCTGTCTCTTGCTGTAAGCAAGTAGATTGCGACGTCTGCAAAACAAAAAAAGGAATATACTCACTTAAGAAGTCAGGGGATTGACATGGCCGCAGTATAAGACATCCTGTCCATTGTGGCCATATAGATATAACCAGGGGTTAAATTGGGATTTGTTATGTGGGGGGGCTCTACCTAGGGGGGTCGGGGGGTATGCCCCCCCGGGAGAACATTTAGAAAAATAAACCATTAAATGGCACTTTCTGGAGAGTTTTGTGCAAAGAAATGGAGAAATTGAGTCTTACATGATATGTGCAAAACTGCAAGGTTTAGCGCCTATAATGTGCATTGTTTTAGCATCAACAGCAGCTGAACAAGAATAGTAGGCTACTCGTGTTCCGATTGTTCTCATCTCAGCTCCGCTGAGCCAAATAGAAATTCCATTTGAAAAACAACGTTCATTTATTGTCGGAAATATCATATTTTCAAAAGCATTACTTTCATCCAAAGCATTACTTTCATCAAATTTTATGTGACATTTCCAGTACGCAACTGACTGCAGGCAGGCTTAGGCTATGTGCCGGGGCTGAGCCCCGGCTAGCCCCGGCCCAATTTAACCAGTGGATATAACTATCATAACACCTTTTAATGGGGAGAGGAAGGGAGCTACCATTTTCCACTGCTACTAGGTGCAAGGAGAATGCATAGAAATGCCTTTTAAATCAACTAGTAACAAAGCAAAGAAGATAATTTGTGATATTATTGGGATAGATTTTTCCAAAACACTACAATATACATTTTATTTTTGCATGCAATGAAAAATATAATGCGTAGCAAAAACAAAGATGGCAATGATTGGCATCACTGGTGGCTGTTGAAAAGATTAAACACAGTGTCCAAAGCAAGAGTCAAACAACTGTCAAGCAGACATTCCCATAATGCAGACCAAAGGCATGGTCAAAGTTTTTGTGTGCCTCCTCAACTCGGAGCAGAGATGTCAGGAAGAGGTCCTGCAAATCAGAATGTCCTACTACACAGTAATGAGTGACATTAATTGGTGTATTCCACATTTCTAATTAAAGCGTATCATATTTAAGAAGCAGATGACAATTTAACAAATACTGAATGATTTTAGCATAGTTATTTTAATTACTGAACTATGGTGAGCAACTGTATGGTATAGCATTTATCAAAATCATAATTATGTGTTTATTCACAACAGACATCAATATTGATTTTTAATTACTTCCCTGGCAGACCCAAACGTATTGTGAGGGTCTACTGGGAACGTCTGGCAGAGTCTCCTGTCAGAGAGAGCTTCAACTCCCACCTCCGGGAGAGCTTTGACCATGTACCGGGGGAGGCGGGGGACATTGAGTCCGAGTGGGCCATTTTCCACGCCTCCATTGTTAAGGCGGCCGACCGGAGCTGTGGCCGCAAGGTGGTCGGTGCCTGCCGTGGCGGCAATTCCGGAACCCGCTGGTGGACACCGGCGGTGAGGGATGCCGTCAAACTGAAGGAGTCCTATAGGACCTTTTTGGCCTGTGGGACTCCGGAGGCAGCAGGCAGGTACCGGCAGGCCAAGCGGAGCGCAGCTGTGGCTGTTACTGAGGCAAAAACCCGGACATGGGAGGAGTTCGGCGAGGCCATGGAGAACGACTTCCGGACGGCTTCGAAGAGGTTCTGGACCACCATCCGGCGTCTCAGGAGGGGGAAGCAGTGCATCGTCAACACTGTGTATGGTGGAGACGGTGCGCTGCTGACCTCGACTCGGGACGTTGTGGATCGGTGGAAGGAATACTTCGAAGACCTCCTCAATCCCACCGATACACCTTCCGGTAAGGAAGCAGGGCCTGGGGACTCGGGTGTGGGCTCTCCTATCTCTGGGGCTGAGGTTGCCTCGGTTGCCTGGTAGGGCCCCGGGGGTGGATGAGGTCCGCCCGGAGTTCCTTAAGGCCCTGGATGTTGTGGGGCTGTCATGGTTGACACGACTCTGCAGCATCGCGTGGACATCGGGGGCAGTGCCTCTGGATTGGTAGACTGGGGTGGTGGTCCCTCTTTTTAAGAAGGGGGACCAGAGGGTGTGTTCCAACTATAGGGGGATCACACTACTCAGCCTTCCTGGTAAGGTCTATTCAGGGTTGCTGGAGAGGAGGGTCCGTCGGATAGTCGAACCTCGGATTCAGGAGGAGCAATGTGGTTTTCGTCCAGGCCGTGGAACAGTGGACCAGCTCTACACCCTCTGCAGGATCCTTGAGGGTGCATGGGATTTTGCCCAACCAGTCCACATGTGCTTTGTGGACTTGGAGAAGGCATTCGACCGTGTCCCTCGGGGAGTCCTGTGGGGGGTTCTCCGGGAGTACGGGGTATCGGACCCCCTGATACGGGCTGTCTGTTCCCTGTATGACCGGTGTCAGAGCTTGGTCCGCATTGCCGGTAATAAGTCGGACTTGTTTCCAGTGAGGGTTGGACTCCGCCAGGGCTGCCCTTTGTCACCGATCCTATTCATAATTTTTATGGCCAGGATTTCTAGGCGTAGCCAGGGCGTTGTGGGGGTCCGGTTTGGTGACCTCAGGATTGGGTCTCTGCTTTTCGCGGATGATGTGGTCCTGTTGGCTTCATCAGACCGTGACCTCCAACTCTCGCTGGACCGGTTCGCAGCCGAGTGTGAAGCGGCTGGGATGAGAATCAGCACCTCCAAATCCGAGTCCATGGTCCTCAACCGGAAAAGGGTGGAGTGCACTCTCCGGGTCGGGGATGAGATCCTGCCCCAAGTGGAGGAGTTCAAGTACCTCGGGGTCTTGTTCACGAGTGAGGGGAGGATGGAGCGGGAGATCGACAGGCGGATCGGTGCAGCGTCTGCAGTAATGTGGACTCTGCACGGATCCGTTGTGGTGAAGAGGGAGCTGAGCCGAAAGGCAAAGCTCTCGATTTACCAGTCGATCTACGTTCCTGCCCTCACCTATCGTCATGAGCTTTGGGTAATGACCGAAAGAACAAGATCGCAGGTACAAGCGGCCGAAATGAGCTTCCTCCGCAGGGTGGCTGGGTTCTCCCTTAGAGATAGGGTGAGAAGCTCGGTCATCCGGGAGGAGCTCGGAGTAGACCCGCTACTCCTCTGCATTGAGAGGAGCCAGATGAGGTGGCTCGGGCATCTAGTTAGGATGCCTCCCGGACGCCTCCCTGGTGAGGTGTTCAGGGCACGTCCCACTGGTAGGAGACCCCGGGGAAGACCCAGGACACGCTGGAGAGACTATGTCTCTCGGCTGGCCTGGGAACGCCTCGGGATCCCCCAGGAAGAGGACGAAGTAGCTGGGGAAAGGGAAGTCTGGGCTTCCCTGCTTAGGCTGCTGCCCCCGCGACCCGACCCCGGATAAGCGGTAGAAGATGGATGGATGGATGGATTACTTAATTATTCCTTCTGACATCCGGTGTTGGCCATTAAGCCTACTGGACCTGTTTTCAGCCCCTATAAAGTTATAAAAGAGGGCTTTGGTCACTATAAAAATGTATATGAGACTTGGTTTTTGGCTTATGCCATTTATGTATTTGATCATGACAAATTCAAAAAGAGTGTCCTTCATCAGGAAAGCTCCTGAGCTCCTCAGTGTTCTTGAGCTCTATAGAACAGTATTTTGATAGAGCTATGTGTTCCTGTGAATTGTGGTAGTTGAATAATGACCTTCAAAACTAAAGATAAAGCTGACACATACATTTTAAAGCCCTTCTGCATCAAAAGAGGTTGGAACTTTACTCATAATCTCTTAGCAAAACGATGTGAGTAAAACAGAGCTGTCACTAGCAGTCCTGACACTAGCTGTCTAATTAACTGTCAAAAAACGCAAACACAATGACCCAATATCAAAAAATTACAAATGTATGAGATGGTAAACAAAGCAATGACATAATGGACAGCTTAATTAAAATGGATGAGATAAATTCTACGGGTTTCAAACATAAAGCTATACATGAGCTGCTACGAAAGCAAATGAGAAAGCTAAAGACCGGCAGTAAATGAACGTGAAGAATGCAGAACGGATAGGCCTAGACTACACTGTGAGTCTAACAGTTAAGTAAGTCACACTTTTTCCAAAAGTTACAAAAATACACATGGAGTCATCCCTCACACATCCCTCTTGGTCAATTTAGCAATAACAAAAGCTAGTTTTGTATATAAAGTAATACTAGAGAGTGGATGTACATTTGATGTACATAGCCATTTAGCGTTCAGGCTGGTGAACTGGCCAACTACAGTGCAGATTCTTCAGAGTGTATTTGCAGGTTATGTGTTCAACACGTAATTTATGCCAAAAGTATTTGTAGTGAATCACAGATTCGACACTCACGGGAGCGGAGTTGTAATCAATGAGTTGTGTGCGCATTTGATCAAAATGAAGGTTAATGTATTCTAATCAAATTATACGATCACAGAATTTTTTTGATTTGTTGACAGTGTATAGTGCACATTTGCAGTTGTTCGTGTATTTATTTCTTAAGTTAATTTACACGTGACAATCACGTTACAGATTTGCAAACCGATTCACAGATTCTATTCTGTGACTAGAAATACCAACCTACAAGTTTACAAATCTCTTAAAGGGGAAATCCGGTGTAAAATGGTTCTGGGATATGTTTAGTATGATAACGAGTTCGAACATTCCATGGAAAGCAAAAAAAAGTGTCTACGACGCAAAGCTAAGTTTCTACCAAACTGCTATACGTTTGAGTGCTAAGGGCATCACACCTGGTAAAAAATAAATCGCTTTTTTAAAGCACTTACAAGGCTAGAAATAGCCTGACACTTCTTTGGTAGTATAATGAGGGTCTTAACATATAAAACGAGGCATTGACAACTTTGTAAGTGTACAGATAGTTTATTAAAAAGCATATTTTACACACACAATACCTTCAGCAGTTCACCCGTCGACGCCTTGTATTTTTTGAGGCTCGATAAGTCGATTGACGAACACAGAGCTCGCGTGATCGCGTGAACTCATAGGGTGAGCTCTGTGTTCGTCAATCAACTTATCAGCCTAAAAATAAACATGACGTCGACGGGTGAACTACTGAAGGTATTGTGTATAAAATATACTTTAATAGACGCTTTTTTTTTGCTCTCCATGGAACGTTCGAACTCGTTATCATACTAAACATATCCCAGAACCATTTTACACTGGATTTCCCCTTTAACAAATACAAATCCTTTTTTCTGTCTATACTGTAATTAAACTCCATAGTGTTTATGTTTAGATACATGATGTCTGTGACTGCTCATTCAGCTGTCATCATTATTACCAGTGTGAATTTTTCTTTTTTTTTTTAAATACAAAATAATTTTCAACAACCCAACAAAAAGGAAGGTTGGGTAACACTTCATAATAACGTTCCTTTGTAAGCTATTTACAAACTGAAATACAAAAAATATATAAGTTCATGATTAGATGTGAGTGTGACATTACTTCAACATTAGGTTGCATTTGTTAGTCAAATTCTTTTTTTTCCCTATGCCATGCTTTTGTAACAAATTATATTTTAATTACAATATTATAATAATATAACAATTTGTAGACTGGTTATTATTGCCACATATTGTCTGCTGCAAAACGGATTGTGTTTTTTGTATGTGTTATTATTTGAGTTAGGAAATGAGGTAATACTTTTTTAAAAAGTCAACTTTCCTTTCATGATTTTAAAAGTAACATTTTCCCACTATTAATGACATGTAGGATACAGAACATAGCATTAAAAAAAGTGCTGGTGAGATTTGAAAACGCATACTCTCCCTGGCAGTGTACGGTTGAGAAACTTCTTTGTGCTCCACATCAGTGTTTGACAAGGGGTGGTGAACAAGACATGCAAATCCCAAACACAAAACCATCTGTCATTCGCCCTGATGACACTTAAAGAAATGTGAAGTGTACATGACATATTTAGTTCAATGCAACGAGGCCTCTTCATGTGTGATGTTATCATGTTTTATGCTTTACAGAAGCAGTGGTACAAGTAGCTTTCGCTGAGTAGGGCATGTGTGATCTGCTACTAAAATGTCTATTAAAATTAGCGATTAACAGTGAAACATGATTTAATCTGCTAACTCGCATGCTGAAACACATGGGCTGTACGGCACAGATAACCTTTGATATTGTCATTCTCTTGATATTGCAACAGGGGATAAGACGATATACAATTTAGAACATCAAGTGAAATAAAAATGGAACATTTGTGAGTTACTTGTCTTGGCTTTTCTGGAGCGTGTGGAGCCAGGGGGGCTTCGTATGAAAAGAGCACACCTGAGATTGGGGTGGGCCATGTGGGGATCAGGTGGGAGCAATCTGCCTCTGCTCACTGGACATTGTGCCCCCAAGTGTTCTATAAATGACACAGGGAGAGGAGGGGATGTGTGTGTGTGTGTGTGTGTGTGTGTGTGTGTGTGTGTGTGTGTGTGTGTGTGTGTGTGTGTGTGTGTGTGTGTGTGTGTGTGTGTATGTGCATGGATGTGTAAAAGAGTGCACCGGCACGGTCTGGCCATTCGTGCCGAGAGGACCAGTCTATATAAAAAATACTCCCTCTTCTTCTTCTTCTTCTTCTTCTTCTTCTTCTTCTTCTTCTTCTTCTTCTTCTTCTTCTTCTTCTTCTTTTCATGGTGTGCAGCCAATCTCACTGTGCATGCAGACAGTAACACCTTCCACACCCCCACCCCTTGTACTCCTTAGAATTGAGCACAAGTGTGTGTATAAAAAGCATTTTCTACTTGTAGTACAGGGGGAGAGATTTTTCTATAGTACTTTTAAAAACATATGATACAAAGTTCTTACAAAAAAACAAAACAAGTTGTCTTTCATTTATCGTTGATATGATACATGCATATGGTCATCATGAAAATGCACACACATACTAAACAATAAAGCAACTAAAGATTACACACAAAATCAAAAATACATATCTCAGAGATTTCACAGAATGCATGTACTATAATCATAACTATGTCATGTGTTCATCCCTTATTTGTATCTTTTTAATAATAATCCCACAATCCCTGGGGTTGAGTGGCTTGTAAACTTAAACCCTGAAGGATATATTCAACAACACAGAAAGGGAAGATCACTTTAGAAAGCAACAAATGGAATGCAAATGGATTCTGAAATCATATTGAAGTCCCTGACAGGTGTGAGTGATGCCAACAAAGGCAAGTTTGATTCAGCTGTCGCAGGTTACCCCCCCCCCCCCCCCCCCCCCCCCACCCCCACCCCCACCCTCCAGGCAATCCCCCTCCCAGTTCCCATATTAAGGTTTGAGGGTGGGAGGGGGGGCTGACAGATAGTCATCTGTGGTGACAGGCAAAGTTGGGACGGAAACCAGGAACAGGAGCAAGGGCAAGGAGAGACGATAGCGAGCGGGGCGATACAGGAAGGTAGAAACAAAGGAGAAGGGCTGTGAACAGAAGGGCAGTGAATAATACAGCAGAGACGCACTTTTGATTCTTACAGCAAAACAGAAGAGACGTGTGACACATAGAGTTTTAACATGTCATTCAAACATATTTATTGTAAGTCGCTTTGGACAAAAGAGAAATGCCCCAAATGTAAATGTAAACATACAGAAGCAGCACCCCCAACAAACCTGGAATACACTTTTTTTTCTTTAGTTTTTTCTGCTGAGGCAAGTATTATTAGCTTAAATAGTTGTTCACCCTTTACAGCACACGCTCCCGCACATCGATGACCTCGCCGCTTGCTGGCAACTGCTTGGTTCAGAAACCCCCGGGTCTTCAGAGCACAACCAGCATGCCACCTGAGGATTAAATCTGTCTGCTTCTCACCTGAGTGAGAAGCAGACGGAAGGACACGAATGAG